>JASPKP010006806.1:7500-13693 GCA_030674155.1 Stramonita haemastoma
TGTGTGTGTGTGTGTGGTGTGTGTGTGTGTGTGGTGTGTGTGTGTGTGTGTGTGTGTGTGTGTGTGTATGTGTGTGTGCGCGTGCTTGCGCGCGCGTGCGCGCGCGCGCGTGTGTGTGTGTGTGCTTGCGCACGCGCACGCGCGCGCGTGTGTGTGTGTTTTCATTGTAATCTAAAACGTGAACTTATTTTTGGTTCCAATACTATTTTTTAACGCTAAAACTGTATTAAAAAGCAATTGTGTAAAGATGACAATATATGATCATTGCCATGTCAGTGTCTTTGATACCTCCGTTACGAACGAGTGACAGAGGGCTGAGGAGACACCGGGGGTTGAAAGGACATCAGGTCCACATCTGTGAGTCAGTTCATCTGTCTGCCTGTCTGTCTGTCTGTATGTCTGCCTGTCTGTCTGTCTGTATGTCTGTCTCTGTCTCTGTCTCTCTCTGTCTCTGTCTATTTGTCTGTATGTCTGTCTCTATCTCTGTTTCTCTGTCTCTCTGTCTCTCTGTCTCTCTGTCTCTCTGTCTCTCTCTCTCTCTCTCTCTCTCTCTCTCTCTCTCTCTCTCTCTCTCTCTCTCTCTCTCTCTTTCTTTCTTTCTTTCTTTTCTTTCTTCCTTTCTGCCCCGCACTGCTCCTGCTTTGTGATTCAGTTCGGCACAGGAAACTGTTTCTGAAAGAATCAGCGTGTGAGTGTGCAGACTACTACAACGAAATGGGAGGCTGGATTTGGAAGGGGGGAGGGAGGAGGTGGAGATGGAAGAGAAGAAGAAGAAGGAATAGAGAGAATGTGGGAGAGAGGGGGGTTGGCGCCTGGCAGGTAGGCAGACAGGCAGAGACAGACGATACACAGAGAGAGGGGGGGGGGAGAAAGAGATGAAGGGGAGGGGATATAGAGAGAGAGAGAGGGAAGGGGGGAGAGAGAAGGGGGAGACTTAAGAGGGACATAGGGGAAACCCAGAAACAGAGAGTGAGGGGGGGGGGAGCAGGGCGGGGGGGGAGAACAGGGGGGGAGCAGGGGGGGGGAGGCAGAGAGTGGGAAAGAAGAGTATGCAAAGTAGAGACTAACGAGACAGACAGACAGACAGACAGACACTTAGACAGACAGACAGACTTCGACAGACAGACTTAGAAAGACTTAGACAGACAGACACTTAGACAAACAGACAGACAGACAGAGACAGACAGACTTAGACACACAGACAGACAGACAGGCATACACACAGACATACTTAGACAGACAGACATACAGACAGACAGAGATAGACAGACAGACAGAGGACGGCTGTTGGCGATGGTCAGTCAGCAGTCCATTACAGACAGCGTGAGGGGCGGACAGATGATCGGTGTTTTTATCGATGATCACTTTAGCTCCGCGGCCCTTTCCGCCTGTCCATTAGCCTGTGTCCTGTCGTGTTGCCCTGTGCTGTGGTGTGTGGTGTGGTGTGGTGTTGTGACGTGGTGTGGGTGTGGTGTTTTGTGATGTGGTGTGTTGTGCTGTGCTGTGCTGTGCTGTGGTATGGTGTGGTGTTTTGTGATGTGGTGTGTTGTGCTGTGCTGTGCTGTGGTATGGTGTGGTGTTTTGTGATGTGGTGTGTTGTGCTGTGCTGTGCTGTGCTGTGGTATGGTGTGGTGTTTTGTGATGTGGTGTTGTGATGTGGTGTTGTGATGTGTTGTGGTGTTGTGTGTTGTGGTGTGGTGATGAGTTGTGCTGTACTGTGCTGTGCTGTGCTGTGCTGTTGTGTGGTGTTGTGTGGTGTGGTGTTGTGATGTGTTGTGGTGTTGTGATGTGTTGTGGTGTTGCGTGGTGTGGTGTTGTGATGTGTTGCGTGGTGTGGTGTTGTGATGTGTTGTATTGTTGCGTGGTGTGGTATTGTGATGTGTTGTGATGTTGCGTGGTGTGGTGTTGCGTGGTGTGGTGTTGTGATGTATTGTGGTTTTGCGTGGTGTGGTGTTGTGACGTGGTGAGGTATTGTGATGTGTTGTGGTGTTGCGTGGTGTGGTGTTGTGACGTGGTGAGGTATTGTGATGTGTTGTGGTGTTGCGTGGTGTGGTGTTGTGACGTGGTGAGGTATTGTGATGTGTTGTGGTGTTGCGTGGTGTGGTGTTGTGACGTGGTGAGGTGTGATGGGGTGGCGGAGGAGTTGGGAGGGGGGTGGGGGGTGATGTGGTGTGGTTTGGTGTTTTGTGCTTTGCCGTGCTGTGCTGTGCTGTGCTGTGCTTTTTGTACTATGCTATGCTGCACTGTGCTGTGTGGTCGTACTATGCTGTGCCATACTGTACTGTTCGGTACTTTGTTGTGCCATGCTTTGTTGTGCCACACTGTGTTGCGCCATGCTGTGCTGTGCTGTGCCATACTGTGCTGTGCCATACTGTGCTGTGCCATATTGTACTGTGCTGTGTCATACTGTACAGCGCCATAATGTGCTGTGTCATAGTGCATTGTATTATACTGTGTTGTGCTATACTGTGTTGTGCCATCGTGTGTTGTGCCATACTGTGCTATACCATACTGTGTTGTGCCATGCTGTGCTGTGCTGTGCTGTGCCATTCTGTACTGTTATACTTTGTTGTGCAATACTGCGCTGCGCCATACTGTGCTGTGGCATACTGTGCTGTGCCATACTGTGTTGTGCCATATTGTGTTGTGCCGTGCTGTGCTGTGCCATACTGTGTTGTGCCATTCTGTGTTGTGCCGTGCTGTGCCATACTATGTTTGCCATTCAGCTTTGTACCATACTGTACTGTGGCATACAGTGTTGTGCCACACAATGTTGTGCCATTCGGCGTTATACCATACTGTGTTGTGCCATATGTTGTGCCACACAGTGTTGTGCCAATCTTCGTTGTGCCATGTGGTGTTGTGCTGTGTCTAAAAAATCTTCTCTGCCTATCATTCGCTTTGTGGTCTTCATGATAGCGTGTAATCGTGTGGCCTAACTTGCAGTGTGTGTGTGTGGCGCGCGTGTGTGTATGTGTGTGCGTGCGCGCGCGCGTGTGTGTATGTATGTGTGTGCGTGCATGCATCCGTGCGTCTGTGTGTGTGTGTTTTTGCTACTAGAGGGAGATAAAACTCTTACAGGCTGCAATGATAGTTTGACTGACACTGTGATGAAATATATTATGTACGTTAACTGCTGCTGAAAGTTCACGCACACACACGTGCGCACACACGCATACATTTGCATGCATACACACATAAACCAAACCACCAGTGGTCACCAAACCACACCACATCAACCCCCCCCCCTACCAACTCCTCCGCCACCCCATCACACCTCACCACGTCACAACACCATATATACATATATGTGTGTGTGTGTATGCACATATATACATACCTATCTATCTATATACATATATGTTTATATATATATTTGTATAATATTATTATGTATATATATATATATACATATATATATATATATATATATATATATTATATATATATATATATATATATATATGTATATGGGAGAAGGCGGGGTGGAGGGGGCAAATAGACAGACAGAGGCAGAAGTAGCTTGAGTTTTTAAAACCAACGAATTGCACACAATTTTTTCTGTATTCCAGAATTGCATTCTGACGAGCTTTCTTTCCTCAAGAAATATAGAGATAACTGAACAGAAAGTACGTTTCCATTCCTGGAACACTTTTTTTTTTAATTGCGACCTACTGCTATTGTCTTTCCTCTACAGTTTATCATCTACTTTTTGAATGCCCTGTTTTTCTAGGCGACTTGTAGACAAAGAAGGGGGTTGATACCAGTTGAAAATAATGATGCAAACGTTAAAGGATGCATGGTATGGTTCTCAGCGATAGAAAAGAGGGGTTACTGAGGTCATTTCTATTCTCCAAAGGGAAGAAAGAATACTATTTTATCATGAAAAATTTGCCGTGTCTTAATAACCTAGTGGTGAATACGCATTACACCGAGGAGAAAAATTGATACATATAATATGGACACACACACACACACACACACACACACACACACACACACACACACACACACACACACAGCGCGCGCGCACACACAGATAAACAGAGAGAGAGAGACAGAGAGATCGTTCCCAGTGTTAATTTGCTTTTCCTAGACTTGTAATAGTTCAAGTGTGTCTTTTAATCACAAGTGAGAAATTAAAGAAATCTAATCTCTGCAGGAAAATCTACGTACACGCCATTATTTTTTCCCCATTTCTGTTGCCCGGTTCAGATCGGATTCAATCGTCTGATTCTGTTCGGGTCATGAGCCATCTGAGGCCGATCACTCTCGCTGTGTACACACATTTTGATCTCCCTTGTACTGTGCCCTTTCGCACTCCATAAATAAAGGTGTATGTTTGATCCTTTGGAAATCGAGTAAGGTGTGATGTCAGTGTAATATCCACAATAGTATTCCCCCCTCGTCTACGGGAAAAAAAAAACAAAAAACATTATCAACACTGAGGTGAAATTGAAGAGTTTATATTTGCTAGCTTTTAATTTCACGAAAGGGGAATTGTTTTACTGGTTTCTCCTCCGTGAAAGAAAGGTGGATATTACAGGTAACGTCACACCTACCCCGACTTCCAGAGAATTCAACATACACCATTTAAGAAAGTTGTACGTATTTTTTTTGGTGGTGTCTATTTTTAGTTACCTATTTCGCAACTTCCATATGCGGCTTTTTCCCCCTTACCTCCCCTGTTTCAGTTACTTAACAAAAATGGTCTCATTCTGGTCCGAGCTTTTGCAGGTCACCGACCTGTGATTGTGTTGCTGGTACGCGATAAACGGTTTTGGAATTGAAGGAAGAACCCCTTTTTTTGTTGTTCCTAGGCTAGAGCTTCGAGGTTCACTCATTGTGACAATTTGTGTATGCCACCGTTTTGGCCCTCCATTCAGGTAGCTGCATTCCAACTGCAGGTGTGGTGTCTTAACACGACACCAGTGTGTATGCGGTTTTGTTTGCTTTTGGTTGTGTTTGTTGGGGGGGCTATTTTTTTTACTTAAAAAAATTAATTCATCCCCTTCTCCTTTCAGGCACTGGCCTGCCCTTCTTAAAAAGACGGAACTGGTGTTTAACGCGGGGTCAAGATGTTCAGCTGCGTTTGCACACGGAACCTTGGAAATCTAGTCTCATCAGGAGGACTTTCCGGGGAGAGTGGAGTCAGCACTGATGTTAACTGGTGGAGGGTAGGTGAGGGGGGACCCTCCAACGGGTGCCTAGGTGTTTCCCCGGACCTTCCGATCAAGAGCACAACGCAGGCCACCCTACCCCTGGGAGAAGACTGTGTGTGTAGGTTTGAAGATGGTAAAGCATCGGCCATTGTGGTGTGTGAGGGGAGCTGACACAGAAGGAGGCACACTGTGAGGTGTGTGAGGGGAGCTGACACAGAAGGAGGCACACTGTGAGGTGTGTGAGGGGAGCTGACACAGAAGGAGGCACACTGTGAGGTGTGTGAGGGGAGCTGACACAGAAGGAGGCACACTGTGGGGTGTGTGAGGGGAGCTGACACAGAAGGAGGCACACTGTGGGGTGTGTGAGGGGAGCTGACACAGAAGGAGGCACACTGTGGGGTGTGTGAGGGGAGCTGACACGAAGGAGGCACACTGTGGGGTGTGTGAGGGGAGCTGACACAGAAGGAGGCACACTGTGGGGTGTGTGAGGGGAGCTGACACACACAAGGCACAGAAGGAGGCACACTGTTGAGTTGGGGTGGCCCATTTGAAGGGACAGAAAGCGTTTCTACAACCTTTTATTTGAGAGAGAGAGAGAAATGGGAGAGAGTGTGTAAGTGTGTGTGTGTAAGTGTGTGTGTTGTGTTGTGTTGTGTTGTATTTGTGTGTGTAGGGGGGAGGGGGGGGGGCGGGCATCATGTAAGAAGCTTTGTGAAGTATATCTAAATTCTCAACAAATAAGTTCGAGTTAAAAAAAAAAAAAAGCTCTCTGTTTCTGTCCATTTGTCTGTCTGCCTGCCTGCCTGCCTGTCTGTCTGTCTCTCTGTCTATGTCTGTCTGTGTCTCTGTGTCTCTGTCTCTGTGTCTCTGTCTCTGTCTCTGTCTCTGTCTCTCTCTCTGTCTCTCTCTCTCTCTCTCTCTCTCTCTCTCTCTCTCTCTCTCTCTCTCTCTCAATGGGTCACATTGTAATCCTCTTTCAAACAAAGTTTGCTGTTATCTTTAAGCCTGTCTTTTGGCTGGTTTTGTTTTGC
>JASPKP010006807.1:5000-7500 GCA_030674155.1 Stramonita haemastoma
GTGTGGTTGGTGGTGGTAGTGTGTGTGTGTGTGTGTTTGTGTGGTTGATGGTGGTACTGGTAGTGTGGTGGTGGTGGTGTGTGTGTGTGTGTGTGTGTGTGTGTGTGTGTGTGTGTGTGTGTGTGTGGTTGATGGTGGTAGTGTGTGTGTGTGTGATGGTGATGGTGGTGGTGGTGGTGTGTGTGTGTGTGTGTGTGTGTGTGTGTGTGTGTGTGTGTGTGTGTGTTTTGTTTTGTAGTTTTGAAAGCATAGGGTGATCTGATGGATTGTGTCACCTTGTGTTAGGGGTGAGGTTTTTTCCTGTACAAAAGCAGCTTTTTGTGTGTAGGGGGGTGTGGAGGTTTTGATCAAGAGTTTTGTGTTCCGTGTGAAATAACGTGACACGCATAAATTGGGAATTGTTTGACGTTTGAAAAGGACAGAGAGAGAGAGAGAGAGAGAGAGAGAGAGAGAGGAGAGAGAGAGAGAGAGAGAGAGAGAGGAGAGAGAGAGAGAGAGAATTGCCAGCGAGAAAATTGCAGGACAAAACACAATAATCTTTTTGGCAAAAGGTTATGAAAAGAAAATTTGGGGGGGGGGGGCTAGTTAGAGAGAGGAGAGAGAGAGAGAGAGAGAGAGAGAGAGAGAGAGAGAGAGAGAGAGAGAGAGAGAGAGAGAGAGAGAGAGAGAGAGAGAGAGACTAGCGAGAAAATTGCAGGACAAAACACGATTAATTTTTGGGGCAAAAGATTATGAAAGGAAAATTTTCGGGGGACTACACTAGTTTGGTGTGGGTTTTTTGTTTTGGTTTGGTGGAGGGGGGGGGGGGGGAGGGGGATGTTGTCTTTGTTTTGGTTTAAGGATTTTTGCTGTTTTTTTTTCTTCTTCTTCTTTATTGTTTCCCTCCTCCCCTGCCCATGGTTTTTTTGTTTGTTTGTTTGTTTTGGGGGATTTTTTTTTTTTTTTTGCGGGGGTTATGCTTGTTGGTCTCATCACACTCCTGTTATGTAGTTGATTTTATCCTTTCTCTCTCTCTCTCTCTCTCTCTCTCTCTCTCTCTCTTCTCTCTCTCTCTCTCTCTCTCTCTCTCTCTCTCTCTCTCTCTCTCTCTGTCTCTCTCTCTCTCTCTTTCGTCTCTCCTCTCTCTCTCTCTCTCTCTCTCTCTCTCCTCTCTGTCTCTGTCTCTCTTCTTCTGTCTCTCTCTCTTCTCTCTTCTCTCTCTCTCTCTCTCTCTCTCTCTCTCCTCTCTCTCCATACTCTCTCTCTAAATCTCTCTCCAGTAAAGCCTTTTTTTTAACATAAAGATTTTAATGGTTCTTTTTTTTTTAATACTATGTAAGCTTTATGAATTCAATATCTTCGCTTGCTTTTTCTGATTTCCCTTTTTTACATTCTCTCAGTCTCAACCATAAGAAGAACAGATATTCGCAATGAGAGGGGTTTTTTTTGTTTTCACTTTAAATGTGTGTGTGTGTGTGTGTGTGTGTGTGTGTGTGTGTGTGTGTGTGTGTGTGTGTGGAGAAGAGAGAGAGAGAGAGAGAGAGAGAGAGAGAGAGAGAGAGAGAGAGAGAGAGAGAAGATAACAGACTCACACACACACACACACACACACACACACACACACACACACACACACACACACACACACACACCACGTCACATCACATCACACACACAGGCACACACACAAAAAAAACCACCAGAAAAAAGGCAGAGCGTATGCATAACATAGTTCAAAGCGTCAGCTGGTACCCCACAACCTTTAAGGTCGACAGGTTGTAGAGGAGGGGGAAGGGGAAGAAGAAGGGAGGGGCGCGAGTAGGAAAGGGGATGAGGGGAAGGGAGGAGGGGGGCACAGTTTGCTAAATTGGCACGTTCATAGGCTCGTGTTCCGTCTGGTTGTTGTCAGTTTCCCCTGCCACTAACGCAGTCCGTTTTTTCCAGGGATAGAGGTAGTAGCACTTGACTTGCGCCTCGTCGCTTTCATTCTGTCACTCACAGTCTTCGTGCTGGCATGTGCGTAGGGGCTAGGGACAAGGACACACACACACGCTTGCACGCACACACGCACGTGTTTGCGCGCATGAGCGCGTATGCGCGCGCGCGCGCACACACACACACACACACACACACACACACACACACACAATGTACCTTTCCGGTATCACTTTATGTGGAAGGACGTAAAATTGAAGACAATGTACCTTTTGCAAACAAAAATTTGACGACTTTGACACACAATATGAGAGAGAGAGAGAGAGAGAGAGAGAGAGAGAGAGAGGAGAGAGAGAGAGAGAGAGAGAGAGAGGAGAGAGGAGAGAGAGAGACTGTGAACTCTGAAATGATTTCTTGTACTTCGGCCTTTGGCCACATGGCAGTTCAAAGGAAAGAAGAAAAAAAATTGAAGAAACTGAAATATAACTTCACGTAATCTTTGATAAGACCTTATCCTAATTATACACCTTGGCATGTACCCAAAACTGTGCTACTGAAAATCTATATTCCAAAAATCAAATAAAGC
>JASPKP010006808.1:0-5000 GCA_030674155.1 Stramonita haemastoma
GGGGGGGGTGAGGGGGGAAGGGTCTAGGGTTGGATTTCCGGGGCTGTGACCGGTAGGGCTGATGGACATACGGCCGCGCCTGCTTCCCACTCGAGGCGGGGACAGGGGGGGGCTGGTAGAGGGGGGAGCTGGCATCCACCTCAATCTCCCACACCCCCCTCGTTCCGTCGGGGGCGTGACGTCGCGCAGCTGACCTCTCACTTCGGGGCTGGCGCTGCGGCCCCCGCTGCGGTGGTGGTGGTACTGGGGAGGGGGGGCGGGGGGGCTGCCTTCGATGAGGAGCGGCTTGCTGGAGTCGCTGGGCTTGTCCTCCAGCTCATCCGGGAAGATGACGGGGGCGCCCTTGTTGACGAAGGTGTTTCTTGTCCTCCAGGCTCATCTTGCCCTTGCGCTTCTTGCGGTACAGCACACAGGCGATCAGCAGAGCGATCAGCAGGATGGCCACGATCACCACCGCAGGCACCACCGTCGTGATCCAGATGTCGTCCTCGCTCGTCTTCCCGGCTTTGGCCACGTCGCTCGTCATGTCAGGGGTTGCCGGGGTCGTCTTGCCTGTGCTGCTCTTGTCACCCATGTCGGGCTTGTCGGGCTTCCTGGAGGTGCGGGAGATGCAGGTTCCGTCTTGGGTTCGTAAGGTTTGGTGGAGGCGACGACAGCGGGGGTGGTTTCCAGGATGGAGGCTGACCTCAGGGGGAAGTTGGGGTTGCCCTCGCAGTTACCTGCAGGGGCAGTAGCGGCTCCGGTCATTACCCAGGGTTCCAGTTTCTTCATGGCGTCGGGGTTGAGCTGTCCGTCAGGGGAGAGCAGCCTGTCGGCCAAGAGCGGTGACCTCCCCTACAGGGCAGCCGCCGCCTGACAGCGGTTGTTGGTGAAGGAGTAGATCACTGACCCGCGCTCGATGGAAGTTACTGTCAGCGCGCTGGTGTTCTCGTCGCCGAACACGCTGGCCACCTGTGGTTCAGTGAGTTGATTCATGAATTAATCAATTCATTCAATTAATTCATCAATTCATGCATCAATAAATTAATCAATAAATCCATCCATCCATCAATTAATCAATCCAGTTCCATCCATCCATCAATCAATCCAATTCCATCCATCAATCAAGTTTTTATAAACAGCAATGTTAAATGTATCAAATAGATTACAGCGGTGACAAAACAAAGCATTTGTTTCGCAAGGCAATAACAAATAATATATATAGTAACAATGTGTAACATTCCAGTGCAAGAAAACGTTCTCTGAAGTGGAAGACCATAAACACTCCAAGAAAGAAAGTTCATGGTTAAAAAATTATTGAAGGGGTAAACACACAAAGTAGGTATGCGGAACGCAGCTACCTTCATGGGGCAAAAACAGTTGCATACAGCAAAATCTCCCCTTTGGTGAACCTCCAAGCTCAAGCCAAGAAACAAAACAAAAAAATCCCAGCCAACCCATGGATCAACCCAATCTTTTCTTTTTTTCTTAATTTTTTTTTTCTTATCTAAAATTTAAAGAAAAAGTTTTGATCCAACACAATCTTTTCTTCTAAAATTTTTATTAATGAAATTTTTTTTAAATAATTATTTTTTATCCGACACAATCTTTTCTTTTCTTCTCAATTTTTTTAAAATTAAAATTTTTGTTTATTTAATTTTTTTGGACCCCAACCAATCTTTTGTTTTCTTCTTAAATTTTTTTTAATTAATTTTTTTTATCCCACCCAATCTTTTCTTTTCTTCTTAATTTTTTTAAAACGTAAATCATTTCATTTAATCAAATTATTTAATTTATTTTTTTGGGGGGGATCCGAGGACCCAATCTCTCTCTCCCTCACTCCCTCACCTTGCTGGCCAGGTCCAGCTTCTTGTCCATGCTGCCCATGAACTCATCATAGTCCGTGTCGATGGTCATGCTCAGCTTGTGGTTGATGCGCGACCTCTTGCCCTTCAGCCGCCGCACGGCGACCTTGAGGTTGGTGGTGGTGATGAAGGCCTGACCTTTCAGGCTGGCCACCAAGGTCATGTTATACGACCCCACGTGATCGCGCATGGCCAGACCGCGCAGTCGCTGGTTCTCGGCATCAAACTGCAGGAAGAAGTTGTCTGGGATCTTGCTGGACATGTCCCTGTGAGTGTGTGTGCGAGAGAGCACAGGCAGAGGGAAAAAAATGATGTACAATTTTATATAAAAGATGGGGGTTGTTGGGTGTTGTTTTTTTATTGCAGCGCTTAAAATTTTTTTTGGGGGGGGGGGAAATTTATAATACTAATATTTTGTTTTGCTCTGTTCTGTTCTGTTCTGGTCAGTTCTGTTCTGGTCAGTTCTGTTCTGGTCATAGGTCAGTTCTGGTCAGTTCTGTTTTGGTCAGTTCTGTTTTGGTCAGTTCTGGTCTGGTCAGTTCTGGTCTGGTCAGTTCTGTTCTGGTCAGTTCTGTTCTGGTCAGTTCTGGTCAGGTCAGTTCTGGTCAGGTCAGTTCTGTTCTGGTCAGTTCTGGTCAGGTCAGTTCTGGTCAGTTCTGTTCTGTTCTGGTCAGGTAAGTTCTGTTCTGGTCAGGTCAGTTCTGTTCTGGTCAGGTCAGTTCTGGTCAGTTCTGTTGTTCTGGTCAGGTCAGTTCTGGTCAGTTCTGGTCAGGTCAGTTCTGTTCTGGTCAGTTCTGTTCTGTTCTGGTCAGGTCAGTTCTGGTCAGGTCAGGTCAGTTCTGGTCAGGTCAGTTCTGGTCAGTTCAGTTTAGTTCAGTTCAGTTCAAGAGAGAGAGAGAGAGAGAGAGAGAGAGAGAGAGAGAGAGAGAGAGAGAGAGAGAGAGAGACAGACAGACAGACAGACAGACAGACAGACAGAGACAGAGACAGAGAGAGACAGAGAGAGAGAGAGCCAGAGAGAGAGAGAGAGAGAGAGAGAGAGCCAGAGAGAGGGAGAGTGAGAGAGATAGAGAAAGTGAGACTGAAACAGAGCGAAAGAGAGCGAAAGAGAGAGCAAAAGAGAGAAAGTTTTCTCTTCCTCTCTTCCTTGCCCTTAAAAAAAGACAGTACCCATTGACATACAGCTGAACTGTGGGCCACAATGAGGCAAGACCACACTAAAGGTCACCACATCACCTGACCTCAACGCCTGATGATCGTTCTTCACCTTTCACTTGGCTTAGTTAGAGGAGCAAGGGCTTCAACCACTGAAGTTCAAAACTGCAACTGGCATAAAGTACAGAATCCCAAGCTAGTCTACAATACAGCATGACCCAGCAAAGCACAGCGCAGCACAACCCAGCACAATACAGAAAAGTGACAAACACAGCACAATATGACACAACACAACACAATATGACACAACACAACACAACACAGCACAACACAGTACAGCACAATGCAACCCAGCACAGTACAACCCAGCACAGCGCAATATGACACAGCACAGCACAGAGCAGTACAGCACAACACAGCAAAACACAACACAGTACAGCATAACACAGCACAACCCAACACAGCACAACCCAACACAGCACAATATGACCCAGCACAACCCAACACAGCACAATCCAACACAGCACAACATGACCCAGCACAGCACAACTCAACACAGCTAAACACAGCACAACCCAACACAGTACAGCTCAACACAATATGACCCAGCACAGCACAGCACAACACAGTACAGCATAACACAGCTAAACACAGCACAACCCAACACAGCTAAACACAGCACAACCAACACAGCTAAACACAGCACAACCCAACACAGCTAAACACAGCACAACCCAACACAGCACAACACAATATGACCCAGCACAGCACAGAAAAGTGACAACACAGCACAGCACAACATAGCACAGCACAACACAGCCCAACACACCACAACACATCACAGCCACAGTGGAGACTCACTTGAAGAGGATGAGGTCGGTCTGGCTGGTGCCTCCCAGGCCACAGGCCGAGAAGAGGTCCTCAGGGATCTTGTAGTCGATCACCTCCCCTTCAAACACCACCACCTTCGTGGATTGCCGCGATGCCGTTGGCTTCAGACAGTCCACCACTGGCGGCATCGTCGGCTTCTTGGTGGTCGGCTTCTGCCATGGCAACACATTGCATGTTTTTGTTTAAATGTGGGGGAAAATATACACAAAAGCTCACCATTGGTAAACCTTTGAGCTTTATCCAAGAAACAAACACCCCCCCCCCCAAAAAAAAAAAAGAACCCCCCTTTCATTACACCATACATTTTTCCTTTTTAAACCCGATAACATCATACACTAGTCCTCCCCTCTCCTTACATGAATGACTGAAGGAATACTACAGCATGTTTCATCTTCTTTAAAAAGAAACCAAAAAAAATCTCTCACCTCCCCCCACCCCTCCCTATCCCTACACCCAGCCATATTTGCATCAAAACGCTCTTCTCTCGACTCCAAGTTTTCAAAATGCCATGTTATTTATGAGTCAGTGTGACATTTTCAATTTCACTCTTAACATTCAACAATTCTGTAAAAAAAAAAATATATAGATATCAGCGATTAAAAACTTTATTCAAAACCAGCATGGGCAAAACCAAAAACTTCAATTTCTGAAAAAAAAACCTCACCTTCGTAGTGGTGGTGGTGGTAGTAGTTGTAGTGGGTGTAGTAGTCGTTGTAGTACTGGTGGTAGTGGTGGTGGTAGTAGTTGTGGATGTGGTGGTGGAGGTGGTGGTGGTGGGTGGCAGGGTGGGTGTCTCCGTGACGACTGGCGGCTTCGTGGGCGGCTTTGATGGCTCCACAGTCTCCGGCTTCTTGGGGGTGGTGGTGGTGGGTTTTGGGTGGTGGTGGTGGTGGTGGTGGTGGTGTGGTCTTGGGCATCTCAGGCTGGGTGGGGGTGGGCTCCAGTGTGAAGGTGGGGGAGGACATCACCACCACCTGAATGAGCATACACATGTGAGTGTGCACACACAGACCAATCCAATCCAGTTATGTTGCCTATAGCCCCGCCGACCACATAGGCCATATCGGGGATGTCACCTTGTCACATTTTAAAACTTGTATTAAAAGGCGC
>JASPKP010006809.1:0-2500 GCA_030674155.1 Stramonita haemastoma
GCAGGGATAGCATCGGTGTGGATACTGACACAGTTCAATGGTGTGTGTCAGACAGGCTGTAATCACACTGTCCTGCTTTCTATTTCTGGGCAGCCAGGGAGGCAAGGAGATTGCTTTGGTCAGGCTTCACTGAGTTTTGCCAGTCTGGCGAGGCTGGGTAAACTGATGCCACGCTTGACCAACTCCTAGAAAGTTATTGCTTCTTGTTCTTTGTGTGTGGGGTGGGGTGGGGTGGGTGGGGTGGGGGGTGTCTTTTTTTTGCTGTTGTTGGGTTGATTTCCAAAAGTGAAGGGAAAGTAAATGTCAGTATGACTGTTTGTTTTGTTGGTGTTATTGTTGGTGTTTTTGGTTTGTTTTGATTTGATTTGAGGGGTCAGGTTGGATGATTGGTTGGTTGGTTATTTGGTTGACTTACTTGACACGCTATTTGGTAGGCCGGTTAGCTAGTGGGCTGGTTAACTGGCAAGTTGGTTGGCTTGTTGAGTGGTTGAGTTGCCCCACCCCCGCCCCGGTACTAATCAAGGTGTTTTTTAGGCCATTGACTCCAATCTGATACCCAGGCCTGTCATATCATGTTTCTACAGGTGGAAGTCCACAGAGAGATTATCAACGCTATGCCATGATATGAGACTGTCAATAATATTAATATTAGATCTAGCTGGATCTTTTAAAATGTGCTGAGCGCGCGGTGCTGAATCGGATTTGTCACAAACAGGGTGCCATCTGTAAAGTCCTTCACTAACAAACGTAATTTTAGAGTGACTAATTAAGACTGAGTGACACGCCTACCAGTGTAGTGGTAACTATCACAAACATGTTAGCAACAAAACAACATGTCTGTATCTCTCCCATGACGTTACAAATCCTGAAGCACTTTTGTACCTAGATTCACCACGTGAATTGCATTGTAAACAAAACTTGAAACCACTATGAGAATAAAGCAGCGAGAAAAACCAGTACAACTTCGGGTAACTTGTTAAGGTCTATGGGACACTTTTTAAAAATCGTTTTTTGACGAATGCAATACCCAAGTGGTAAAACGATTTGACTTCAATCCCATGGATCCATACATTCGTGGATTGGACTCGCGGAGGCGTCTAGTGAGTAAAGGATGAGGATTTTTGTAATCTCCAATTTGAACGTCAAATGCCGACCTGCCAGTGTATTAATTCCCTTCGTGTATATACACAATGTATGCGGAAATCCAGTCATTCATGTTAGGAGTTGGTGGATTACGAAAAAGCAAATATACCCAGCTTACACCCACTGTTCGAATACGGCTACCTTTCAGGTAGGCAGAATGTCCTTTTATGCAAAAATATAACTATTGCTAAAACCTGGAGCTGTAGCCGATGAACAAACAAAGACAACTCAGTTGACCATGGTGGTAAGTAATTGGAGCCACATCTGTCAGTTTTCCCTCACTTTCAGCTACTCTCAGCTGCTAATTATTCCATCCCGTCCCAGCCCAGCTGGTGCTAGTTATAGCAGGAACTGACCACACGTGGACTAAGTAAAAGGAAAGTGTGCCCTAAATTTAGCACTCTTGACAGAGTGGTGTTGGATCTGTGCCCTGTGGAGTAGCACTCATAAGATCTGCATACGGGAAAATGACAAATGAAACTTGAATTTGTAGTTTCTGCGTTATCATTGAGCTTACAACACATTTGTTGTAAAAAAAAAAATCAACCCCCCCCCCCCACAGGCTAAATAGCAAGCCAGTTTCTTTTTCACAGGATTTGAACCCATGATATTATCTTGTCCCAGGCCAAAAGCTGTGTCAGTTATTGAATGTCAGCTAATTGCCAAGGCCAACACTATAATGTTATTACGTTGTAAAGTGTTGTGTTGAGACTGCCATTCAACCATGACAAGCTCTTAACGTAACACCATGCACTCTGCTTTCAAGATTATACATCCATTGAAGTCAGAGTATAGCTGCCTACACAGCGAGGCAATCGGAAGTAGTCATACACGCACATATCTCATTCAGTGTGCAGTTTCAATCATACAGTAATTTCCAGGTGGGATGAGTGAGTCAGAGAGCACGCAAGATCTGGGTGACCCTCGAAGTGTTAAGCTGGGAACGCACAACAACAACAACAACAACAACAATTTGAAAAGTAACAGCAGCAACAACAACAATAAATGCAGCAGCAACAACAACAATAAATGCAACAGCAACAACAACATAAGCAACAACAGCAGTAGCAGCAGCAGCAATGATTACAACAACAGAAGCAACAGAAACAACAGAACCCACGATTTGAATAATAAACAATGATTCCTTTACTACGAAAGCTTGTAAAAACACACATGTTTCATTTCTACATTTCATTTTGTTTGCACACCGATTGCAAAAATCAGCGATTTGCTTTCCATGTGGGAATTCAGACAGTTGGGTGGTGACAAGGTGACGGGTGGGACATTGCCTTTGATCTGCAAATCAACGAGGCCTGAGATTTCCCAGTTCACTGTGTGATTGTTGTTTAAGCTTCAG
>JASPKP010006809.1:5000-7500 GCA_030674155.1 Stramonita haemastoma
ACAGACAGACAGACAGACAGACAGACGGAGACAGAGACAGATAGAGACAGAGAGACAGATAATTAGAGAGAGTGACAGAGACAGACACACAGACACACAATCACAGACAACAGACACACAGACACACAGACATACAGACACACATACAGCAGACACGCAGATATATAGACAGACAGACAGACAGACATACACACAGACAAACAGATAGACAAACAGATTGCATAAAGGAAGAGGATGGAAATAGTGATGCTCAAACAGAGTAACGGTTATGCCATTTCAAACTGACAGCTCACAAAAAAAAACGGCGAGCAAGTCTGATGAAACGGATGATTGGAGAGGGGCTAGTGTTCATTTAAGAAGGGCCTCACACACTGATGGGTTAGCACATGGGCAAGTTATTTTCTGCATAAGATGAGAGAATGCCATTTATTTTGTTCCAGATACGACATGGCATGATATGCTCTACAAATAGGTCAGAACAAAAGAAACATTCGAAGTAGAAGATTAAGAATTTGAAGTAGTAGAATTCTAAGAAGAAGAAGAATAGCAATGAAGAAAAAGCTCAAGTTGAATATGAAAAAAAGAAAAAAAACTGCGGAGGAGATTTGCGTAAAACGCTTGCAAAGAAGGAGAATTGCACAGAATTGGAAAGAAGAATTGCGAAGAAGATATGCATAGAAGAACATTTGCGAAAAAGATTCTCAGAAAAGAGGAAGAATTGCAAAGAGTTGAGAAGACTTTGCAGAGAATTGCAAAAAATGCGAAGAAGAAGAAGAATTGCGAAGGAGAAGAAAAAGAAGACGAAGAAAAAAAAAAAGAACAAAAAAAAAGAACAGTAATTAGAAAGAAAACTTGCTAAGAAGAATTGCAAAGAAAAGGAATTAAGAAGAAGAAGAGGAAGAAGAAGAATTGCAAAAATCAAGAATTGCGAAAAACAAGAATTGCGAAAAACAAGAATTGCAAAGAAGAAAAACAATTGCAAAGAAGAAGAACAATTGCAAAGAAGAAGAAGAAGAAGAAGAAGAAGAAGAAGAAGAAGAAGAAAGAAGAAGAAGAAGAAGAAGAAGAAGAAGAAGAAGAAGAAGAAGAATTGCGAAGAAGAAGAAGAATTGCGAAGAAGAAGAAGAAGAATTGCGAAGAAGAAGAAGAAGAAGAAGAAGAAGAAGAAGAAGAAGAAGAAGAAGAAGAAGAAGAAGAAGAAGAAGAAGAAGAGACATGAGTAGGAAGCTAAAGTCAAAGATGAAAAAATTGCTGAGAAGATCTGCGAAGAACAATTGCGTAGATGGAGAATTGCACAGAATTGTAAAGAAGGACTGCGAAGAACTTATGCAATGAGGAACATTTGCAAAAATAAGACGATTTACAGAAAAGAGGAAGAATTGAAAAGAGTTGAGAGGACTTGTTAAGAAATGCAAAAAAAAAAGAAGATGAAGAATTGCAAAGAAGAAGATACAGAAGAAGAAAAAGATGAGAAGATTGAAAAACAAAAACAGAAAATGCGAGGAATTGCGAAGAATTATAAAGCACAGGAATTGCAAAGAAGAAGAGGAATTGCGAAGAAGAGGAAAAGGAAGAAGAAGAAGAAGAAGAAGAAGAAGAAGAAAGAAGAAGAAGAAGAAAAGAAGAAGAAGAAAAGAACAAGAAGAAGAACAAGAACAAGAAGAAGAGCAAGAACAAGAACAAGAACAAGAACAAGAACAAGAAGAAGAGAAGCTGGTGTGATTATGGCTACGCTATGTGTATGTTTAATGTTAACTAAGAGAACAGTTTCATTGCCTGGATATCTGAATTATTGCCGACAGAAAGCAAACACTTGAGGTTACTGGCAGTTTCGTGTGTGTGTGTGTGTGTGTGGTGTGTGTGTGTGTGTGTGTGTGTGTGTGTGTGTGTGTGTGTGTGTGTGTGTGTGGTGTGTGTGTGTGTGTGTGTGTGATGTGTATGTGTCTGCGTGCGTGCATGCGTGTGTGTATGTGTGTATATGCGAGTGTGTGTGTGTACATGCGTGCATGCGCACGTGTGCGTGCGTGTATGCGTGTGTGTATGTGTGTGTATTTGTGAGTGTGTGTGTGTGTACATGCGTGCATGCGCACGTGTGTGTGCATGTGTGTGTGTTGAAGGATGAAGGTGGGGAATTTTACAGTAAATAGGTAATAGGTAAAACGGTAAAGGTGTCCTATAACCTATGTGGTCATAGGGGAGCTAGGCGTCAGAGACCTTGGCTTCTATAGGGGCCAGCATATTGAAGGCGGCGCCCATCTCCTCCCCCTCGCTGCTTTACCTTCCCTGACCCTAAAAGAGGGCAGGTACCCATTTACAGCTGGGTGAACTGGAGGAACTGTACTGAAGCCAAGGCATGCAAACGGTCACCCATCCCATTGGCAACCACGCTCGATGCTGCTTAACATTGGCTTGTGGAAAGCGAGCGCTCTGACCACTGAGCTATCCCGTCCCTACAAATGAAATGTAAGCCATAAAACAGGTTTACAACAGGAAGCGTGTC
>JASPKP010006810.1:0-13682 GCA_030674155.1 Stramonita haemastoma
ATCCCATTCATTTTAATTCTGGGGTGAAATTGTCCGATTTTTTTTTAAATTGTTAAAAAGGGGTGATGAAGACTTCCATAAGGCCTTTGATTGCTATAAATTTAGATAAAGGGTAAAACAAACTGGGTAACATTGTCCGCATTGTATATGTGAACTAGGACGGGGTTTATGAGGGGATTTTTTCAGGGGGTAAGTGAGAAAAAAAAATTTTATAAAAAACCCTTTCGTCAACGGCTGGTAGCTGCAATGGCAAAGTTGGGAAAGCATATTCAATCCAAAAAAGATTTGACATATCCAAAATTTCATAGTTCAACTCATATTTTGAAAAAATCTTTGTTATTTATGACGACATTTACGATTCATTTTAACCAAATTTCCCGGGTTTTGGTTTGTATCTGAAATTAATGTACATGTCTGCGCAAAACCCCAATGTGTACATGAAGCTGATTTTTTGTGTCCACTAGAAAAGAGTCAATTAAAGATGAAGTTCACTTTTTTTTTGTCTTGCCCCTTCTTTTCAAATTTCGAGAGTAAAGTTTACCCTTCGAATTCTATAGGCACCATGCTTTTTTTTTTGCATTTTTAAGGGCATCAAAAAACGATAGATTGTCAAATTTAGCACGACTTATAAAAACTTTCCCAGTTACGGGAAACATATTGTCATGATTTTTTCCCATAGTTATCATTTCATTGGAATTTGCAATGGGTTTTTTTGTTGTTGTTTTTTTTCTTTCACAAGTCTTCTGTTCACATGCATTTTTGCCCCCCTTTTCATTTGGGGCATGGCCTTAAAAGATTTAAAACCCTTGAAGTCTAAGTCTCTCTTTTTCCTCTCTCCCCCTCTCTTCTCCTTCTCTTCCCCCTTCCTTCCATCTCTCTTTTTCTCTTTTCCCTCCTTCTCTCTCTCGTCCCTGTCTCCCTATGTCTCCTCCCCCCCCCTTTCCCCTGTATCCCTCCCCCTCTCCCTTTTCTTTCTCTTGTCTCTTCATTCTTAGACTCTTTTCCTCCTCTTCCTCCCTTCTCTTTGGCCCCAATCTGTCGGTCTCTGTCTGCTGTCTGTCTCTATCTCTGTGTCTCAGTCGTTTTCTTTTTCCCCCCTACCCCCTGCCTTATCTCTTTCTCTCTCTGGTCTTATCTCTGGTCTCAGTCTTGTCTCTTCTGGTTCCTTTTATTTTTCTCTGTCTTTTTCTGTGTTTTGTCTTGTTCTGTTGGTTTTCTGGTGGTCTGTCTGTCGGTCCCCCCTCTTTCTTCTGTCTCCCTCTCTCTCTCCCCCCCCCCCTTTTCTCTCCCCTCTCCCCCCCCCTCTTCCTTTTTCTTTTCCCTCTCTTTATTCTAATCCCTTCCCCGTTTTTTCTGGGCTCTCCCTCTCCTTTCTTTCCCCTCCCTTTTTCCCCCCATCCCTCCCTCCCCTTTATTTTCCTTTTCTTTTTCTATTTTTTTTTGGTTGATTTTTTCGTTTTCTTTCCGTCTTTTTTATTTTCCTTTTATTTTTCCCTAAAATTTATTTTTTTCTCTCCCCCCTTACTTCTCCCCCCCCCCCTCTCTCCTCTCTCCCTCCTCTTTCTTGTCTCTTCCTTTCCCTTCCTTTTTCCCCGTTCCCCCTTCCTTCCCCCTTTTCCTTTCTTTAATTTAAATTTTTTTCTTCCTTTTTTTTTTTTTTCTGTTCTCTTTTCTGAAAACCCCCTCTTTTTCTAACCTCTCCCTCCTCCCTTTTTCCCCTCTTTTTTTTCCCTTCCTTCCCCTTCTCTCTTTTTTTACCCCCTTTCTTCTTTTTATTTTGAGTTTCTGTTTTCTCCCTCCACCTTTATCTTTCTTCCTTTTCTCTTTTCTCCCTCTCTTCCTTTTTTCTCCTCTCTTTTCTTTCTCTCTCTCTCTCTTTTTCCTTCCCCTTTTTCTTTTCTTCTTTGCTTCTCTCTCCTTTCTTTCTCCTTTTTGCCCCCTCTCTTTCTTTTTTTCTCCTTTTTCTTTCCCCTCTCTTTCCCCCCAATCCCCCTTTTTTCTTCTCTCTCCTTTTTTCTCTTTTTTTCCCCTTTCCCCTTTTCTCTCTCTCTCCCCATCTTTTCTCCCCCTCTCTCCTTTTCTTCTCTTCTCATTATGAACTTTTTAGATAATTGATTTAAAAATTTTTTTTTAACAGAATTTTTGGAAAAGGGGTTTTTGAAATATTTTATAGTTTTTGTTGAGGGAATTTGAAAAATGCTCTCTCTCTCCCCCTTTTCTCTCTTTTCCTTTTTCTTTTCTCTCTTCCCCCTCCTTTTTCTCTATTTTTTTTTTTTTTCTTTTCTCTCTCTGGGCTTTTTTTTTTCCCTTTTTGGTTTGGTCAAATTTTTGAGTTTTTTAAATTTTTCCCTTGAGATAGTTATTTTTTTTTTGGAAAGGTGTGAAAATCTTTTTTTAAAATTTTTGGGTTTAAAAAGGTTTTTTTTTGGGGGGACGTGTTTTTGGGGGCCTCTCTCCCCTCTCTCTTCTCTCTCTCTCTTTTTTCTCTCTCTCTCTCTTCTCCCCCCCCTCTTCCCCCTTTTTCCTCTCTCCTCTCCCCTCTCCTCTCCCCTCCCTCCCTCCCTCCCCCCCTCTTTCCCCCCCCCCGTCCTCCCTCTTCTCCCTCTCTTCCCCCCCTACCCCGGGGTTCTTCTCCTTCCCCCTCTCTCTCTCTCTCTCTTCTCTCTCTCTCTTCTCTCGCTCCCTTTCCTTCCCCATTCCCCTCCAACTTCCACCTTCACAAAAAATTATTCTATCCTAGACGTTTTATGGAGAGGAGGTTTTTGGTTGTTATTTTTGGATTCAAAAGTATTCTTCCATTTGAACATAGAAATGTGTTTTTATGATCTCTTTGTTTAAAGGGTTTTTATTTTTTTTTTTTGTTTTTTTAATCTTTTTTTTTTCCCCTTTTTATGCCTACGCTTTTTCCCCCCCCACAACAAACCCAAACACATACTTACCCACACACACACACTACAACAAACAAAAAACACAACACACCCCCACAAAACAAAAATTTTACAAAAACAACCCCCAAACACCCAAAAAAAACAAATAAAATACAAAAAACAAAAACTTTTTTGTTTTTAAAAAAAAATTTCTTTTACCAAAATATGGGTTTTTTTTTTTGAATTATTTTTTGGTTTCTTCTTTTTTGGTTGAACTGTGCTGGGTGGGATGCGGGTTTTAAAGGGGTAGGGGGAGGGGGTTTTTTTAGATTTTTCCTTTGATCAGGGAAGGGGGCCGGAAAAAAAAAGTTGTAAATTTTTTGTTATTTTGAAAAATTGGGATTTTTTTTTCTTTTTTTTTTTAAATATTTTATATTTTCTTTTTTTCTTTTTTTTTTTCCCCCCCCCTTCTTTTTTTTTTTTCCTTGTTTTCGCGCCTTTTTTTCTTTCGCCCGCCTGTCACCCTACCGGGGCTCCCCTTCCCCTTTTCCGCCTTTATTCTTTTTGTGCGTCTTCTCTGCGTCTCTTTTTTTCTTTCTATTCTCTTCCCTGTTCTTCCCCTTCTTTTCCCTCCTTCCCCCCCCCCCCCTCCCCCTTCCCCCTTCCCTTTTTCTTCTTTTTCCCTTTCTCCCCTTTCATCTTTTTTCCCCTTCTCCTCTCTCCTTTTCTTTTGCTCGCCTCTTTTTTTTCTTCCCCCTTTTCCTCTTTTTTTCTCTTCCCCTCTCTTTTTTCCTTCTTTCCCCCCCCCCCCTCTCTTCTCCCTCCTTCTTCTTTCCTCTTCTTTTCCCCCTTCCTTCTCCTCCCCCCTCTCTCCCCCTTTCTACTTCCCCCTTTCCTCTCCCCTCTCCTTTTTCTCTCTCTCTGGACTGATAGCCAAATGGTCAAATATTGGGGTTTGCAATTTGACGCCCCCAGATTCGTCTGGTCAGGAGTTTTTTTCTCCGGGGATTTAACATCAGTGCGACTCCACTACCCCCAAAGCCCCGGATGAGACAAAAAAACCGAGGCCCCCGTGTGCGAACGCACGCAGAACTTTCCCCTTCCCCGTTAAAAAGCAGCCTTTCGTAAAGTCCGGCCATTGTGTGCGGGGGGACAGATGACTTTTTTACACAACGAAAATAAAACGGGGATTGGACGTAAAAAAAGCACAAGAGTGCTTTTTCCATTATCCTCGATATAAAAATTAAATCAAAATCAAAATATCCCTCCCTTGTTTTCTCTTGCTTTTCCCTTTCTCTTCATGTCTTCGCTTTTCTCTCCCTCCCCTTTTTGGCCTAAATCTCTCTTTTGGTTTTCTGTTTTGTCCTGTCTGCTGTCTGTCTGTCTGTCGTCTGTTTTTTTTTGTCTGTCTTCTCTTCTTTCCCCTTCCCCCTATCCTCCTCTCCTTCTATCAAAACTCTTTTCCTCTCTCCCTCGTCGTCATGTCTTTCCGCCTCTCCCTTCAAAATCTCTTTCTCCCCTCATTTTTGTCTCTTCTCGTTCCTCTGTCTCTTTTTCTTCTTGCCCCTTCTGCGTCTGTCCCTGTTTTTCTTCTGTCTGCTGTTCTGTTGTCGTCTGCTTTTCTGTTGTCTTTCTTCTTTTCTCTTCCCCCTCTCTCTCTCTCTCTTATCCCTCCCCTCTCCCCCTCCCCCTCTTACTCCCCCCTTCTTCTCTTTTCTCTTTTCCCCCTCTCTCCCTTCATTGTTGTCACTTGTTCTTGGTTGATCTGTTTGTTTTCGGTGCTTTTTCTTCTTGTCGTTTCCTTCACTGTTGTACTTAACTAGTAATCTCAGAAAAATAAAACTTTGTATTTTCTCTCTGTCTGCCCTGTCTGTCTGTTCCTGTCTTCTTCTTCTTTTCCCTTTTTTTCCCCTCTCTCTTTGTCTTTTTTGCCTTCATGTCTCTGCCTCTGCCTGTCTACCCAAACTCTTTCTCTCTCTAGTTCAGCTCTCGTCTCAGCTTCTCTGCCCTTTTTCCCCCCGTGTCTTCCCTGTGCCCGCTTTTCGTTCGTCTGCCCTTTCCTGTCTGTCTTCTGTCTGTTTTTGGGTCTCTTCTGTCTGTCTGTTGTTTTGTTTTCTTCTTCCTTCTTTTCCCTTTCCCCCCTTTCTCTTCCCCCCTCTCTCTCATCTCTCCCCCCCCTTCTTTTTCTCTCCTTCTCTTCTCTCTCTCTCTCCTCTCTCTTTCCCTCTCTCTCTCCCTTTCCCCATTTTTTGTTTTGTTTTGATTGTCTGTTTGTTTTCGGTGCATTTTTTTTTTCTTGTCTTTTTCCTTCACTGTTGTACTTAATCTATAATCTCAGTAAATAAAACTTTGTATTTTTCTTTTTCTGTCTGTCTGTCTTTCTGCCCCCCCTCCTCTCCCTCCTCAATATCTCTCTCTCCCCTCTCCAATTCCCCTTTCCCCACCCCCCCTCTCGTTTTCTGTCTCTCCCTCTCTCTTTCTTTCTCTTCCTGGTTTTGTAGTCTCTCTCCCTGTTTCTCTCCCCCTCTCTCTTGGTAAGTCTCTCTTTTTCTCCCCCTTCTCTTTGGGGGTTTTGGTGTGTGTGGTGTTGTGGGTTGTGTGTTGTGTGTGTGTGTGTGTGTGTGTGTTGTGTGTGTTTTTGACTTTTGATTTTCTTGTACTTCCTTTTTTTGCTATTTAACATTGAAATTGAAAGTGCATTGTTGTTATAATGTAGAATTATTGTATTGCGATAGAAAAAAGGTCTGGGATTATTTGTGTATTCATTTGTGTATTCATGTTATTGTATGTGTTTGTTTGTTTGTTGTGTTTTTTGTGTGTGAGTGTGTGTGTATAGTGTGTTAGTGTGTGTTTGTGTGTGGTGTGTGTGTGTGTGTGTGTGGTGTGTGTGGTGAGGGGCGTATGTGTGTGCATTGAAATTCTAATTAATTGGGAACCTACATTTTTTTAATGTTTTTAAATGGGAAAGGGGTGGTTTTTTCTTTTTAAATAAAATTTATTTTGGTTTTTGTGATTAGAATGTCGTCGGGGATACATGTTTATTCCTAAGGCTTTCATATTTTTTTAAATAAGTATTTTTCATTGGATGTGTGTACGTGCGTGGGCGCACACGGTGTTTGTGTGGTTTGTGCTGTGTGTGAGTTGGGGGTGTGTTGAATGTAATGTGTGTGTAGTTTGGGTGGTGTGTGATTTAAAAAATTGATTGTTTTGAACTGTTTTTTTTTGCTTTTGTGTTTTTTGAAATTGTGTAGGGATGTTGTTTTTCTTGCTCCCCCGTGGAAAAAATTTAATTGTAATCTATATGTCTGGGGGTTTTAAAATATAAGAAAGGATTTTTGACTTGAAAAGTGTATTTTGTGTTTATTTTTGTGCCTTTTAATTGTGTGTGGGTTGGATATTGGTTATATAAATAAGTGATAAAGTTATCATTTGCTTTATTAAACTCATATTTTATATAATTCTTTATGATGTTTCCCAGTGGGTTTATTGTTGTTTTTTTCTTTTGTTTTTTTTTTTTTGGGTGTTTTTTTTCTGAGGACCTGGTGTAAAAAAACCTCTGGCTTTTCCATATTTCCTAATAAAACTTTGATTCGATAAAACAATGCTGGAAATAAATTTAAAACTACGGGGATAATATCGTTTTTTTTGAACCAAGGTGTAGGGGACATAAAAATGTTCTTTCGTGCCTTTAAAACAAAGACTTGTAGATTGGTTTTATCAGGAAGGACTGGGACCATTAAGACCGTGACGATATGAGGAAAAAAGACTTTTTAAAAATATTTTTGAAAAAAAAAAAAAGTATATCACGAAATGGGTACAAAAAGTTTTCGGTTGCAGTTACGCAATTCGATTCAATGTTCTTAAAACCCTTGAAAATAATAAAGCGGTATAATATTTAAAAAGAATTACGCAATGCCCTGTTTTAAAAAATCAAATAAAGAAAATAAGAACACTTTTTACTGAATTGCCCTAATTATAAGATTTAGAAAAAAAAGTTTTTTAAAAATTCTAAAAAAACTTCCTTTCTTTGTGCTACTCAAACCACTGTACCTCTGAAGATACAATTTTACACGTTTTGATCTTTCATGCAACCAATAGAAGAAATGGGTAACCTTAGAAATTTGGTATTTGTGTTTATGAATGATACAATAAAAAAGTGCGTTTACGATACTTTGAATTGTTCCGGATTAACGGTTAAAAATAGGCTTTTTTAACTTTTTTGCTTTATAATTACAATCTTTTTTCATATGCATATCAAAGATGAATATGTTTTATATCACCTATGTATATGCACCACTCATGCCCACCACTTTTTTGTATTGGGCCTAAGGCCAATGGACATTAAAAAATTTTAGGGGTTTAGTGGTTTTCTCTTCCCGCTGTCTGCTGTCTGTCCTCTGTCTCTTCTCTCTTCCCGTTCTTGTCTCTCTCTGTTCTCTGTCTCTCTGTCTCTCTCTTCTCCCCCGTCCTCTCTGTCTCTGTTCTCTCCCTCTCCTCCCTCCATTCCTCTTCTCCCCCTTCTCTCTCTCTGTCTCTATCCTTCTTTGTCTGCAACTGTCGTCTGTCTGTCCCTCTCTCTTGTCTGTCTCTTTCTCCACTCTCTCTTGTTTTTGCCTCTCTTTTTTTTTTCTCCCTTTCCCCCCTCTCTTCCTCCCTCCTCTCCCCCCTCTTTATTTCTCGCTCTCACTCCTGTCTCTCTGACCTCTTCTCTCTCACTCGTTGTCTGTGTGTTTTTTTTTTTTCTCCCTTTTTTTTTCCCCCCCTTATCAACCCCCCTTGTTTTTCTCCACTTCTCTCTCTCTCTCCTTTCCCCCCCCCAAAAAACCTTTTCCCCCCCCCTCTCCTCTCTCTCTTTCTCTCTTCTCTCTCCCTCTCTCTCCCCTTCTCTCTCTCTTTTACTCCTTTCTTTCTTACTGTCCCGTCTTTCTCTCGGGTTTTGTCTGTCTCTTCCCCTCTTTTTTTTTCCCTCTCTCCTGTTTAGTCTCTATCTCTCTGTTTCCCTCTCGCTCTCCCCTCTTTCCTCTCTTATTTTTCTTCTCCCCTCATTTCTGTTACGTCTTTCTCTATTCTCGTCTCTGCTCCCTCTGTCCTCCCCCCCCCTTTCTTCTGTCTGTCTTTCTCTCTGTCTCTCTCTGCCTTAGCCCCCCCTTTTTCTCCCTCCTCTCCCTCCCTCCGCCCTGTCTCCCCTGTCCCCCTCCCCCCCCCCCCCCCCCCCCTCTCCCCCAATTGTCTTTTCTCTCTGTCTCTCTCCTTCTTATCTCTTTTTTGGGGCCCCCTCTCTCCCCCCCCTCCTGAGGGTGTGTGTGTGTGGGGTGTTTTGTGTGTTGTTGTGGTTGTGTGTGTGTGTGTGTAACTACAGTAGAGGTTTCTGGGGGGGAAAATAAACCTTAGCAACTTATGTTTGACGCTGAGAGTCAGGTAAAAAATTTTTTTAACGGTGGCTATCTTTTTTTAAAAAAATCTAGTCCGTTCCTTTAAATAGGGCAATAAAAATTTGGGGAATGAAACATAAAAGGGGGATTGAAAGAGGTTTAGAACAGAACATGACACATTTTTAGAATATTTGATTTTCATGTATTTAGCCTTATTTATACAGTAAAATTTCCACTTAAACGAGAACAAAAAAAAAATTTTTCAAAGTATGATGTTTTTGTTTGTTTGGGGGGGGGTTTGCATTCTATTCATCAATTTCACTAATTCATAAAACCGACAGACAAGATTGGAATCAAAAGTGTCAATCTACAAACAGAGGCACACATTCCAATAAATTTACAAGAGAAGGGACCCAACATAAGTTATTTGGATCCTCTGCTTTTCAAAGATGAATCAAAAACTTAATCTCAAAATATAAACCTTTCCTTATTTTTCCCCTGCAAGTTCTTTTTGCCATCAAACGCTTTTGAATCAACGGAAAAAAGTAGTGGCAAATTCAAGAGCCCTATTAGGCAAAAAACTTCAAGGCCATTAAATTGCAAATAAAATTTAACAAAAAATAGAAAAATGATTTTCCCAAATTAAAACGATTTTTTCACCTTTTTAAAACAGGAATCACAAATGCTTTCCCCACTTTACCTATTCAAGCAATCCATCATATACACTTTAAATGATTGAAAGAACTACTTCAATTTTGGGGTTTTTTTTATAACAGTGAGAAGTTTGATCTTCATTTTTTTTTTTTACATCCCTGTAATCAATGTCAAATTACTGAAATAATTTTTCCCATGGGGGCATTAGGGGAACCATCGGGAAATTTGGAAACGTTGCTATGCCAAATTTCCATTTTCTTTTTATTTAAAAGAATCATGGGTATACTTTTAATTTTCAGCAACATGAAAATCGCATGCTCAATTTTTGGATAAACAGGTCTTGAACCCTAAGTATTAATCTTTTTTACTGAATTTGGAAAAACAGAACTTCGAATTACTACTTTTAAAAACCGTCAACTTGTTACGAAGAGATAGTAAGTGGGTTTCTTTATAGGTTTACTGTGTTAGTATGGGCTGGAACACCCAAGGGTATTTTAGGCTTTTAAAAACCCTCTAAACTTTTTAATTTTTTAAGCAGATAATTGTGCGGGGTGTGTGCGCGCGCGTGCGCACGCGTGTGTGTTTGTGTGTGTGTGTTTGTTCATTTTAGTCTCTTTTACAAAATTAAAAGAAATTTTTAACGGAAAAAAGGGGGCTTTTTTAATTTATTTTTATTTTGTTTTATTTTTTTATACAGGATAATGGAAAAAGCACCCTGTGGGTTTTTTTTTTCTTCCAGTCCCCGTGTTATGCAGTTTTTTTAAATCTTGTCATCTTTCCCACCGGCACACAATGGCCTATCTTACGAAAAGCGGGAACAGGATTTAACATGTGCAAAAAATTCTGCGGGGTTCGGGGCCACGGGGGGTGGTTTATAGTGTCATCCGAAAGGGCTTTTGGGGGGATGGGAAAACCTGATGTTAACCCACGGGAAAAATCCCCTCGAACCGGGAAACGAAACTCGGGTCGTCAAATTGCGCGGGGGGCGGGGCGTGCGTGCTTGCGTGTTTTTATATAATGGGTTCTGCACTAAAAAGTGATTTTGACAGGAGAAGGGGAAGGGAAGGGGATAGACAGGACAAGGGGAAAGGGGAAGGGATAGAATAAATGAAATCTTGTGTATGCGTTTGTAAGTTAAATGAATGAACAAGGAAAAAAAAAAGACTAACCCTTTAAAAAAACTCACGTCTATGGATGGGGCAGTAAAAAGATTACCTCCCATGCGTCAGAGCGCGACAGTCGTAGCCCGTATTCCATTTTGGGGACACACCTCGAAACGCCCTGTTTCGTTGGGGGGTGGTTAAAAGCCAATCTAGTATTTCATCGTCATTGTAAAAGTAGTTTCTACACGACTCTATTTAAGCAACCTCTACTTAGAGTGTTTACCAATTCCAGTATTTGGGAAATCATCGCTGGCTCGTAATTTCAAAATCAAAATAACTAAGCCCCCCATCTTCTTGTCTGTTGACATAAACTTTTTTTTTCAGGCTGTACCAATTGTAAAATCAAAGAGATATTAGAAAAAAAGATTGAAGCCTAAATAATGGCAACTGATCTTGAAAGCAATTTATTCATTAAGATAAAAAGTCACTGCAAAATATTTAATAAACAACCCGAATTTTTTGGGGCCGACAAGGGAAAAGATAAATGATAGATTCAAAAATAAGGGAAAAAAATTGACAGTTAAGCCAGTGACGGCGTAAGGGTTTGATTTGAACGGGTATTGCCAAATTTTATTTGGGGAAGTTTTTTAAAGTATGTTTTAAAGGGCAAAGTCTTAGTATTTTTTGTAAAAACATTACCGAAGTTCATCTCTAAATTTTCATAAAAATTTTAAATCACATTTAATTTTAAAGTGGACAAAATTAAATTTACTAGTTTTTCTTGTTTTATGCCCCATTTGGGCAGCTCAGGCGCCCATCATTAAATAAAATCTAAAAGAGAGGTAACCTAATGGAGGCTAACGTATTTTCCTCTTAAATTTTTTTTTTTTTGAAAAGGACTGAAGGAAAAGAAAAAATCTGATTTTAAATCGACACAAGCTTAAAATTTTGAAGAGAGAAAAAGGTGAGTCTTTGTTTTTTAAAAAGCCATAAGACTTGCCAAATTCCCACAGTTATAAACAGATCGTTTTTTTTTCTCAAGGTAATAGATTTAATTTTAAATTTGGGGATAACAAAAGTGTTTTCTGCGTTGACTGCTAAGAAGTATCCATTTGTGTAAATTTGGAATGATTTTTGGTTTGTCTGTCGATTGGTGATCTAAAGGGGAAACTAATACAATATGTGGATTGTATCATTCTTGTAAGGTTATGCTAAATGTAAAATGTGCTATTTTGGGTCCCACTTTTGGAAAAGGTGTGACCCTTTGCTCTACATAAGCTTTCTCTGGAAAATGACCCCTGCTTTGCCAATAGTTCTGTTGAAAAGGCTGAATGGAATTAAAGAGGAAAAGTTCTTGCTCATTTGGGGAAAAAAAAGCTCGGATTTTAAACGTAACCTTTTCTGATACAAAATTTTTGGTTATGTACTTCTAACAATATTTTAGCAAAAGCAAGTTTTGGTATTTTCAAAAAAATACATTACTTACTTAAATTTTGGCCAAAAAATGGATGCATGGGAAAAAACAAAAGTGAAAGGCAAAATGCCATGCAATCTAAACTTTTGCAATTTTTTTAAAAAAAAAAATTTAAGAGCATTAGAAAACACTTCTTTCCTAAATTAAAATTTGAACAACAAAAAAATGTGCTTTTGTGTTTTTTAAATGCTATGGGGTCTTGCCCCCCGTTTTCTATTAACGTTTAAGCGGGTTGATCCTTTTCTGGGGTTTATTAATTATATGTTTAATAGTTAATTCCGGGGGTTTGAAAGTACAGTAGCAATAACCCCAATGAAGTCTACAGTTTTGGAATGATGAATTTATTTTCTTATTACATTCTGGGGGATCATTAGGATTATTTACCCGGGATTGAAGAGAAACCCCGTGTGTTTTTTCTGAGGGATAAATTTTAATCCATTTTCTGAAATGTAGTGATTTTCCCTTTTTTTTCTTTGCTGCCCACTTCCCCGACGTTCCTATTCCTGCTTTCCCATCCCGCTCGTTTCAATCCCCCCGCCATACCCTTTTTCCCCAGGTTTGCAATGTCCTCTCCCAGGATGGGAAGTCCACAGGGAACTCACAATTCAGGTTGCCGTGGGGCCCCCCCAAAGGGGGCCCCTGCACGGGCGCGGGGTCACTTTGGTGGTGTTCAGTGGAGCCTTTTCTGAGCTACCATATGCGGGATCCACCTACTACCCCCCTTGCTAACGAAGCATTGGCTCAGTGGGGGCCAGATGAGTGAGATGCCCACCTGAGGTGGCAACCACCCAATGCCCCTTTCCAACGACCATCCTATCGAACCCTCCAACCCTAAAGTTTTGACACAAACTCACCATAGGCACAGACGTGTAGGGAAAATCGAACCCTGAGGAATCAGAGGCAATTTTTTCATTCCATGATGATCGATTAGGATGTATAATGATGCCCCTAGGAAGTACATCCGCTTTGAGACACTTACGGGCTGTACCTACACTTACTGCATAAATACCCCGCCCAAACCGGCTGGAGAGATGACCCCTGCATGTTGGTCCTAATTTGGCAACCTTTAAAAAATCGCATCCTTTAAGTGGATGACTGTGTGGTTCCAGTCTTCCCCCATTGAACCCACAGTAAAAACCCCCCTTTGGGTAGGACCCGGCCCGGGGGCCCGAAAAACCCCCTGGCTTTATGGGAATCGAATCCCCGACCTTCCATCAGGAGTCCAAGGCCTAACCAGCGCCATGGCGGCCGGTTGTATGATTTAAACTTTTTTCAAGTTCTTTTTGATATACTTTTCTGTCATTGTTTAAAGCCTTTAGGGGGGTGTCTCCTTTTCTTGTTTAATTTCATCTGCATTTTAGAAAGACTGCATTTTTAAGTATATTTATAGGTCACCCGACCGCCATGGCGCATGGTTAGTGCCTTGGATTCCGGACAAAGGTCGCGGGTTCATAGGATTTTTTCGGGCTCCGACCGGCTCCTACCCAAGTATGTGCGTGGGGCTCTGGGGAGCTGGGACCACACAGTCGGCTTCATCCACTTTTAGGATGCAATTTGAAGGTTGCTCAAATACCTGCCAACATGTAGGTGTCTGTATCTCTCCGGGGGCCGGGTTACGCCGGGTATATTATGACGTAAGCGAAGAACAACCCTGTCAAATAGTCTCAAAGCGGACACCTCCACAGCAGCATCCCTTACATCATCCCATCATCATTGATCATCAAACAATAATAAAAAATTGCCTCTGATTTTGGTGGCCTCCCTGGCTTGGTCTCATGGTGACCTCAATTCGGTTTTTCCCCCCTACGCTTTGTGCCTGTGGGGGAAATTTTTCGTCAAGCCCTTTGGGGTTTGAGGTTTGCGGGAAGGGTCTTTTGAGGGGCGTTTGTGGTTTGTTTGCCACCTCGGGTGGGGGGACTCACCAGTCTGGCTCCGCGACTGAGTAAAACGTCGTAATAGGGGGTTTTAAAGGTGGTGTCCGCGTATGTTAGCTCAAACAGGCACCACTGAAAACCCACCAAAATGACCCAGCAGAAATGCAGGGCCCCCCGGGTGTGGCCCCCGCGGTGGCCAATAATTTAGGGCTCCCTTGGGGAAGTCCCCAACCTGGGGGTGAACATAACGAATCTGGGTAGGTGTGGCGGGGAGATTGAATTTACGGCGTGGGGGGCAGCAGACGGGGGCGCACAGAAGACGAGGGCAAAAAAAAATT
>JASPKP010006811.1:0-13682 GCA_030674155.1 Stramonita haemastoma
GCACGGTAAAAGATCCCACGGCACCAAGACAATATGGCACTGTATGCATACACTCTCTCCGACCACCTTGGATATCCGTGGCGCCCGATTTGTGGCGACGACACAGCCCCCAAGAGCCAAGAAAGCGTGCTAGAAGCAAGGAAAGCTGGTAAGTGTAGGGGACCAAAATCCTGCGGTGCGCGCCAGAATAATGACAAAATATAGCAACATGATGCGCCACAGCAATCTGCAGGGTCCCCGCCACATGCACGCACACAAACCAACACACTGACAAACACCAGCGCGCGCGCGTGTGCGAGCATGCATACCCACCCCCCTGCAGAAAAAGGTGCCGTTTTACGCCAAGATGGCACCCAAACAGCCGTTTTCGGCTCCGTCTTATCCCCACTTTTGCACGGTAAAAGATCCCACGGCATCCAAGACAATATGGCACGTATGCATACACTCTCTACGACCATCTTGGTATCGCGTGGCGCCCGATTTGTGGTGACGACACAGCCCCCAAGAGCCAAGAAAGCGTGTTAGTCACAGAAAAGCTGGTAAGTGTACGCGTCCAAAATCCTGCGGTGCGCGCCAGAATAATGACAAAATATAGCATATGATGCACCACAGCAATCTGCAGGGTCCCCGCCACATGCACGCACACAAACCAACACACTGACAAACACCAGCGCGCGCGCGCAAGCGTAAATGCACACCCACACCCCTACAGAAAAAAGTGCCGTTTGGCACCAAGAGGCCACCCTAAAAGCCGTTTTCAGCCCGCCCGACCCCCACTTTTGCACGGTAAAAGATCCCACGGCACCAAGACAATACGGCATCGTATGCATACACTCTCTCCAACCAACTTGGGTATGCGTGGCGCCCGATTTGAGGCGACGACACAGCGCCCAAAAGCTAAGAAAGCGTGTTTGTCGGGAGGAAAGCTGGTAAGTGTACGCCACCAAAATCCTGCGCTGCGAGCAGGAATAATGACAATATACAGCAACATGATGCACCACAGCAATCTGCAGGGTCCCCGGCACATGCGCGCACACAAACCAACACACTGACAAACACCAGCGCGCGCGTCAACGTAAATGCATACCCACCCCTCTGCAGAAAGAGGTGCCGTTTGGCGCCAAGAGGCCACCCAAAGAGCCGTTTTCAGCCCCGCCCGACCCCACTTTTGCACGTTTAAAGATCCCACGGCACCAAGAAAATACGGCACAAGTATGCATACACTCTCTCCAACCATCTTCGGTTTGTGGCGACAGGAGACCCCGAACGATAAGAAAGCTGTTTGTGTGAAGGAAAGCTGGTAAGGCGGACAAGAAACAAGCATTGCGCAGAGAAATAAACACAATATACTGCAATATGATGCACCAAAACAAACTGCAGGAACGCTGCAACATGACGCCAAACAAACAAACGCACTGATAAACACCAGCGCGGTGCGCGTGCGGCCGCATACCAACCCCCCGCCCGAAAAAGGTGCCGTTTTGAGCATGATGGCAGCCAAAAAGCCGTTTTCAGCCCCGTCTAACCCGACTTTTGCATGGTAAAAGATCCCACGTCACCAAGACATTATCGTACTATATGCATACACTCTCGCCCACCATCTTGGATAGGTGTGGCGTCGGGTTTGTGGCGACAGGAGAGCCCCGAAGAGCTAAAAAGCTAGTTTGTGTGAAGGAAAGCTGGTGAGTGTACGCGACAAAAAACAACATGCGCAGAGAAATAATGACAATATACAGCAATATGATGCAGCAGGACAAACTGGAGGGTCGCCCCAAAAGGCGCTACACAAACAAACGCACTGATAAACACCAGCGCGTGCTTGCGTGCGCGCACGCATACCCATCCCCCGCCAGAAAATGTTGCCGTTTTGAGCACAGATGGCAGCCAAAAAGCCGTTTTCAGCTCCGTCCAACCCCGACTTTTGCATGGTAAAAGATCCCACGGCACCAAGGACAGTATCGTACTGTATGCATACACTCTCGCCCACCATCTTGGATAGGTGTGGCGTCGGGTTTGTGGCGACAGGAGAGCCCCGAAGAGCTAAGAAAGCTAGTTTGTGTGAAGGAAAGCTGGTAAGTGTACGCGACAAAAAACAAGCATTGCGCAGAGAAATAATGACAATATACAGCATATGATGCACCAGGACAAACTGCACGGTCGCCGCCACATGTGCGCACACAAGCAAACGCACTGATAAACACCAGCGCGCGTGTGCGTGCGCGCACACACACCCATCCCCCGCCCGAAAAAGGTGCCGTTTTGAGCACAGATGGGAGCCAAAAAGCCGTTTTCAGCCCCGTCCAAGCCCGTCTTTTGCATGGTAAAATACCCCACGGCACCAAGATAGTATCGTACTGTATGCATACACTCTCGCCCACCATCTTGGATAGGTGTGGCGTCGGGTTTGTGGCAACAGGAGTGCCCCCACCGGAAAAAGGTGCCGTTTTGAGTACAGATGCCAGAGTAAGAGCCGTTTTCAGCCCCGTCCAACCCCGACTTTTGCACAGTAAAGAAGACATTTTTGTGGTTGAAACAATTGCAAATACTTTTGTTCTGAATGAGGATTTTGGGAGTACATAGTGATACGTCGCACAGACAAACTGAAATTAATGTTGGCAAAAATCAGATCTCGATTAAAAGGGAGACAATAATACAGTTAAACTAATATCCCATTCTTGCTTCCCTTAGACCATATATCTTCCAACCAGAGCAACAAGGGAGACGAGCCCCACATACTCATCATTCTATTTTATTTTTTATCTATTCTTTTATATTCATTTATCTTTTATACCGAGGACAATGGAATAAGCACTCATGTGCTTTTTGCCCGTGTGTATGCAGTTTTGTAAATATTGTCATCTGTTCCCAACGGCACACAATGGCCTACTCTTACGAAAAGCGGAACAGGATTTAACATGTACGCAAGATGTTGTGCGTGCATTCGCACACTGGGTCTCGGTTTATAGTCTCATCCGAAGTACTTTTGGGGAGAGTGGAGTCAGCACTGATGTTAACTCCAGGGGAAAAATCCCCTCCAACGGGAATCGAACCCGGGTCGTCAAATTGTTAAATTTTATGCATACCAAGAATAAGGCGTATTTCGAGAAGATGTGACGAAGGGCCAGTTTGAATTCCGTCCTACCCCGACTTTTCCGTAATAACAGAGCCCAGGGCACCAAAAGAGTGCTTTACTGCACGCATACACACTTTACTACATCTTTGATGTGGGTGGCACCGGTCCTGTGGTGACACCACAGCCCAGAAGAGGGCAGCCGGCTTTAATATAGCAAATTTGTTCTAACGAAAGCTGGTGCAGTGTACGCAATGATACATAGTATACATAGAATATCATTGATAGGGGCCTAATATACAATGAATATGATGCACCAGGGCTAAGTGCAGGGCCACCGCCACATGCACACGCACAAAAATACGCAAACACATCCCATGCAAGCATGGGCGTGCATACCCCACCCCCTACTCCCTCAAGAATAAAGCGTATTTCGAGATATAACAAGAGAGTGCTGTACTGTATGCATACACACTTTCCTAGCATCTTTCATATGCATGGCACTGGTCTTGCGGCGAGACCACAGCCCCAAAGGAGGCAGCCTAGCTCAATATACGAAGTCTGTGGGACGAAAACTGGTACAGTGCACGCAACAATACATAGTATTACACATAACATTAATGATAATATACTATATGATGCACCACAGCACAGTGCACTACCGTCACCACACGCACAAACACAAAAAAAAACCGCACAAAAACTAGCGCACGCACTTATGCACACTCGCATACACAACCCAAGAATAAGGCGCATATGGAGATGTGACGAAAAGGCCTGTTTGAGTCTCGCCCTACCCCAACTTTTGCGCAGTAACAGAGCCCATGGCAGCATGAGAGTGCTCTACAGTATTCATACACACTTTACTATCATCTTTGATCTGCATGGCGCTGTTCTTGTGGCGACACCACAGCCCCGAAGAGGGCAGCCTGCCTTGAATATAGCAAGTCTGTCAGAATGAAAGCTGACACAGTGTACACAACAATAAATAGTATTACACATACCGTAAAATCCCTAGCATACGTCCCCCCCTCCCCCCCTGTGCACTGATTTAGGGCAAAATTGGGGGTGGGCGTTTGCTAGCTATAGACCCCTTTGCACAAAGTATTTTTTGTTTTCAAGCATGTAATTGAGTGAATACAAACCCCGATAGCATGTAAGTTAGGTCGTGTGAGTAGAAGTGAAGGAAAATAGAAAAAAAGGGACTTTGAGGCAAAGAAGGCCAACGAGTTCATCGCTTTCCGTTGTAGGTCCTTGTTTTGCAATACCCTGCCTTCAGATCTTTCATCTTCCAGATAATGCAGCAAGCACATCTTGGTCGACATGTTCAGATCTAACTGCTGGTCCTTTTGGCAGTTTCCGTTTTTGTTTCTTTTCCATACTGCTGTTCAAGTCTATGTCTGTTTTCACTCCATTCCCTGATCCTCTTCCTATCCGCAGAAAATTCACGGGCACACTCCGAAACATTCCCACCTGCTTTGTTATCCAGATACTGGAGAGCTTCAATTTGACAGATACATTGTAAGACTGTCGCTACGGCATTTTGTAAAAAATGGCACAGAGAGATTCAAGAACCAACTTCCGGCCTGATCCATCAGGTAGCGTGGTCAAAGTACTGGTACATCACTGACAGACAAAAGACGTCAGTGGAACAAGCATGACGTAATTTAATTCACCATGTTGGGGATGAGTGGGAGTGAGGAGAGGGGACAAAGAATAAGAAAAAAGGAAAGAAACACGAAAAGGTAAAGAAGGGGAAAAGATGGCTTTTTCACAAATCCAAGTGAAAGTGGGCATAGTCTCTTTGAAAAAAGCAGGGTGGGCGTTTGCTAGGTAGTTACCCCTGTGCACAACTTTTGGCCCAAAGTGGGGGGTGGGCGTTTGCTAGGGATTTTACGGTAATATTAAGGATAATAATATACAATATGATGCACCTCAGAACAGTGCAGGGCCGTTGCCATATGCACACATACATTTCTGAAAGCACCAAAGAAAAACCCAAAGGGTTAAACGTTTGTGACCAGCTGAACAAAACCTTGTATCTGAACGCAATGCGTGTGTTGTGCCCTAAAGGGGTAAAAGTCGTAAAGTAAACATGCTCAAGAGAGGTAAGAACTTGTCCCTGGTTCTAAAACTTCATGTGGAAACCTAATAAACTTCTCCTTCCCTTTACCACAGATGGGCTGTCAGTACACAGGCTGCAAATTACTAAACAAAGGAATCTGAATCTGACATTTATTTTTATTTTTATTTTATTTTATTTATTCTTTTATATCGAGGATAACAGAATAAGCAACATGTGCTTTTTTTTCATCCGGTCCCCGTGTGTATGCAGTTTTTGTAAATATTGTCATCTGTTCCCACCGGCACACGATGGCCTACTCTTACGAAAAGCGGAACAGGATTTAACGTGTGCGCAAGATGTTCTCCTTAGGAGCGTGCCTATCAATAGAACAACATAGTTTACTCGGAAAGTCAGGAAGTCTTGAACTCGTTTTGAGTTTGATCTTTTATCTAGATGGTATCTTTTTATGGCTATCATTTTGAGTTGGTTTTCAAGCCTATTGACAGAAAGCGGTGTGCTCAGCAGTTTAGAAATAATTTCCAGTTTCATTTAGAGGAGGTTGGGATTGTTTTGCACTTAAGGTCTGACTTCAGTTAGGGACAGTAAACACATTTAGGGACACAACACTACACGTGCAAATCATGTCTCTGTGGAGGTAGGTGAGGTGAGTTGATGTGATTTTTCTTTTTTCTTTTCTTTTTCTTGCCCTTTCAAACCGCCTGACATCTGCATGCAGTGTGGACCACTTGACCAGCAGGGAAAACAAGATGTGTGGGATTCTGAACGTCAACATCACGTTTGGGCTGTTGTCTTTTTTATAAAGACTATGAAGGAGAGCAGTACTGGTAAGTAACTTTTTAGTTAGAAGTAGCTACTTAGTAACAAGGCCATAAAGTATTGATTGATATTTGTATTAGAACTTGGGGGGAAAAGCCTGCTTTTGTAAATGTCTTGACAACTGTTGCCGAGAAATGTTGCTGTTGAAGGCAAGGAGTGATCTGGTGTCTTCACCAACTGGACCTTAACGAAGAGTGTGATGTGGTCTGGTTGTGTCATAAACCAACCAGGCCTATTCTGTGCTGTTGCAAATTGGAGGGCACAGTTGTCATGAACCAAAATGGTTTGGTACTGTCACCTATAGGCATCCTTCAAACACACACACACACACACACACACACACACACACACACACACACACACACACACACACACACACACACACACACACAGAGCCAGACTTTCTAGTTAAAATAGTTTTTGGTCATAAAGTTAAAGCAGGATACAAGGGACAGTTTTTAGTGTGAGTTTAAGATCTTAACTCCTACCCCCCTCACCCCCTTTCCCTAGAGAAAGCGTAAACCCTTACTCCTATTATAATGGGAAAGATATTCAGATGCTCTCCTTCTTACAGCCGGTTTTTCAATATTGTCAAATAGAGAACTGTAGAATTGGGAAATGGGAAAAAAATATTTTTCTGATACACGATCTTTATATTTAATGGTAGGCAGGCATCCTTACACCCACAGGTGCAAATAGACATCTTGTGTTTTAAGACATGTTCATGCATCGAACTGAATGTCAAAGTCATTTGGATGAGACTATAAACCGAGGCTCCGTGTATGAACGCACGCAGAACATCTTGCGCACACGTTAAAACCACGTTCTGCCTTTCGGAAGAGCAGGCCATCGTGTGCCGATAGGAGCGGATGACAAAATTAAAAAAAAAACCCACCCAGCATGCACACAGGTGTCGTGTTTAGACACCATCCCTGAGAAAAAAAAATAATGGGTAGACGCATGTGTGGTGATGCGCTCTCCCCGGGAGAGCAGCCCGACTTCCACCAGAGAAGTCTGCTGTGACATAAAATAAAAAATGAAATAAATAAAATAAAATAAAAATAAAATAAAATAAAATAAAATAAAAATAAAATAACATAAAATAAAATAAAATAAAATAAAATAAAAATAAATTTTCTTGCTGAAAGTTTTTGCAGGGCAGTTTTGATGTTTTCACAACAGAACTGACAATAAGGATAAATGGAATAATGTTTTTTTTTTGCCTGTTGTCTAAATGTTTGTGAATTTTAACATCTATCATTGTTTTCCTTCTCCGGCTAGTGCTCCAAGGTTCACTGAAGTTGAGATTTTGTGTAAGCGACCGTTTTTACCCACCGTTAAGGTAGCCGCATTCCGAGTTCAAGAATGATGTCTAAACACAACACCTATGGGCGTGCGGTTCTAAAAAAAAAAAATTATCCGTTCCTACCGGCACAGAACGGCCAACTCTTCCCAAAGGCGGAACGAGTTTTAACGTGTTGTTGTTGTAGTCATTTTAAAGTCTATCCACACTTGCTGATATTAAACATTTGTTGTCAACGCAGATTTGATTCCTTGAATCTACATTTATGAGTTGTGCTTGGCCTTTTCTTGAGAGAAAAATATGGACAATAAGTAAATAAATAAATAATCAATATTTTAATACAATAAAATTGCATGTCATTATTCATTTTTTAAAGACTGGAGGATTTGAATCTTATATTATCGCTTCTATCAATGATGTCATTGTTGTCCATAACTGGTAATTGGGGGGATCAGTGTTCTTGCGTTTTATCCCCGTTTTTGCCCGAAAATTTACCCCATCCACTAGACTGTGAGTGGTGATCTGTGTACACGTCTTTCGGATCAAATAGTGAACAAGGTCTTGCACGCAACACGCATTCAGAGCAAGTAAAAGAACCCATGACACCAAGAAAGTATTCTCTATCAAAATTCTGTAGAAAAAGGCATTCTAATGGGAAACAAATTACACTGAAAAGCAGGACCTTTTTATTTTTTAATGAATGGCACTTCTTTTTGTGGCAACGCACTCTCTCCCTCCTGGGAGAGAAGCCCAAATTTCACGCAGATAAATATGCTGAGACTGGAAATAGAATTAAACTCAATTTGCAAGGGCTATAGTACTAGGAAATGTGACGCTCCACCACGAAATGAGTCGCTTAGGCCCAAAGTCCACTTTTTCCGCTAGGAGCCATTAAAGACAGGTGGGGGTGATGTTGTCAATTTTGATATTTTGATCGATATAAAACTATAGCACTTATTCTACCTTGTAGTGAAATATCAAGCATAATGCTGTTTCCTTTTGTCTTTAAACGTGCTTTGTAAATAGCAAAGCCCTCATTCTGATCACCTATTATGATGCTCAAATTGTCAATTTCTTATCTTGACATTTCCCACAGCTATCATCTTCAATTTGTAATAACTTTTCATAATGTTCGATTTTCAATCTGTAAATTGTATTGTATAGCTATTTATTGCAAATTAACAACAGTCAATAGCTAAAATTGACCTTAAGTGCAATGCGACTCCTTATGTGGTGATGCGTCACAAATGTAAAGATCAAAATATTTTTTCACTAAAAATTGGTTTCGACAGTGGGAGGGGCATCTATAATACATGCTAATGTATTTCCCTTCAGTAGATTTTTTTTCAATGGTAAGACCAACTTCAAAAGCATCCACAATGTAGTGACCATGAAATTTGCCATAGACTAGTATCAAACTTTTCCCCCGGCAACAGTGTTTTTTTCTTGCCCCTCTGGCTGGTGGCCCCACGGCGGCCTGACACTGACAGTCTCCCTATGGACGTTTGACCCTGAAAATGCCACACATTTCTTTGCATGGCTGTGGCGGAAAGATTGAAATTAGCAGGACGGGAACAGTAGGACTGAAACATCACAGAAGATGCAACAAAAAAATATTGTTCGAACTTCATACCCTGTCAGTTCTTCAGACAAGACTCTGAACCCAGGTCCTGTGTGCAAACGTGTGCAGACATGTTGAACACATGTCAGAAGACCTTTTGGTAGGACATCTTACACGCACGCCAGAAGACTTTTTTAAAATAATTATTTCTAAAGGATCTGCCGGAAGAGATAATGAAAAGACAGGATCATGGAACAAAGTATAAATAATGAAAACCCATAATTAAAAAACACAAAACTTTCAGCAACGGCTCACAGTTTTGCCCTGGGTAGTGTGCTATAGATCTGTAGTAGCCAGTTGCTCGTGTTTTCCACCAGGTCTTTCCCACTCCTCCTGGACCTGTCCACTGCAGGCTGTGAAGACACCAGCAGCACGATGCTGGAGCACAGGGCCCAGTGGACTTGTCCTCACCCACATGACTTAACCTGACCTATGTAAGACCGATAGGGAGGACGGGTAATAACCGGAGACAAGGAGCAAGCTTGAACACAACCCTGAAGGGTCGACCTTCTGAAGGGCAATATACTCGGTAGAAGTCCCTGAAGTTAAAAGTCCTAGAAAAGTCCTTAAATGGCAAACTCCTGGAAAAAACAGCCTCTAAAGGACAGCATCCTGCATGCAAGAAAAGCCCCTGAAGGCAGAAACATGCAAAACAGCCCCTGAAGGGCAAAACCCTGCATGCAAAACAGGCCCCTGAAGGGCAAAACCCTGCATGCAAAACAGGCCCCTGAAGGCAGAAACATGCAAAACGGGCCCCTGAAGGGCAAAATCATGCATGCAAAATAAGCCCCTGAAGGATAAAAAACCCATGCAAAACAAGCCCCTGAAGGGCAGACTCGTAATGCAATACAGGCCCCTAAGGGCAAAATCCTGAGAGACCAGCCCCTGAAGGGCACACTCCTAGAGGACCAGCCCCTGAAGGGCACACTCCTGAAAGACCAGCCCCTGAAGGGCAAAATCCTGAGAGACCAGCCCTGAAGGGCACACTCCTAGAAGACCAGTCCCTGAAGGGCACACTCCTAGAGACCAGCCCCTGAAGGGCACACTCCTAGAAGACCAGCCCCTGAAGGGAAACTCTGAAGAATAAGCCCCTGAAGGGCACGCTCCTGAAAGACATGCCCCTGAAGAGCAAATCCGATGCAGAGCCTAGCATTTGTTGCCCAGGGATCTAGGATCAGCTCCCACTAGGCTGAAACAATTCAGAGATCAAATGCAGTGAGAGCAGTAAGGACTGGGGTCTCTGTGGACATCTGATATTCGGCATGGAGCAGCATGTGAAAGGTAAGAAATGCAAAGCCTCCTGCCATAAAACCGCTACCATGCGTACTTCACAGGTATGTTTGTACTGAGTACAACCTGTCAAGGTGTGTGTGCATACTGTCCACAAATGTACCTCAGTCTTTCGCATTTCCAAGCTCAAATCATTCGTCCCTGGAGTTTTATGTAAGGCTCAATGATCGCAGATTTCAGAACTTCATCAGGAGCCTTTGAACCTTACTGTGTGATCAGATTGGTAGACTAGGCGTCGACATTGGTTTTGGTGTCCTAAACTGGCACAGCCAGCAAAACCCTTGCACACAGTGCTGAAGGGGAAAGGACACATCCAGCCCTCAGACTTTGTTTAAGCATTTGCTCGACCTTCAGGGTCTCTCCCATCTCGCCCTGATTCCCTAAAAGTCTTAGCATAGATGTCAAAAGTCATGTGGGTCATCTTAGTTCTCTGGCCCTGTCTCTGACGTTGTGACTGTGACACGTATCAAGACCTCCAGAGGTAAGTGCACATGCGATGTTTTCTTCTTTCTTGCTTTTGGTTTTCGTTGTACCACTGTGAAGTCTTAGATTTATGTTGAATGTTATGTTCCATAACTTACCCAAAAAAGAAAAACTTTCACACCTTTATGGTGCATTTTTGATATTTTGCATCCCTGTATACATAAATGAAAATAAACACCAGCAAGCGTGAATACAAGTTATAAAGATGATAGAATGTCCCTCTGATTTGTAAGTACTGTCAAGATTAAAGCTGGGTACCAATGATTTCTGAATTATTACAATTAGAAATGCATCACCTTAGCTATTAAAGTTCTGTTACTTGTACCTGTAGGCCCTTAAATGAACAAAATGTCACCTGCGTTTATTGTATTGAATACATATCTTTATATGAAGCTAGGCAAGACATCAAATGAAGCAGGGAAGTTAATATCGCGAAACATAGAGTAATTAAGGTGTATTATTATTACCACGATTCTTCTTCTTCTTCTTCTCCTTCTTCTCCTTCTTCTTCTTCTTCTTCTTCTTCTTTCTTCTTCTTCTTCTTCTTCTTCTTCTTCTTCTTCTTCTTCTTCATAGTAGAAGAAATAATAGTGTAATTGCAGAAGCAGTAGTAGATGGCCTGGACCAAAGAAAAGGTCAGCAGTTAATGCGAGGAAAGCGCTTTGACATACTGGCTAACACATCCATAACAATTGTGCGTTTTCTAAAAGGTACAGAATACATAACATTCTATACTCTCTCTCTCTCTCTCTCTCTCTCTCTCTCCTCTCTCTCTCTCTCTCTCTCCTCCTCTCTCTCTCTCTCTCCTCTCTCTCTCCTCCTCTCTCTCTCTCTCTCTCTCTCCCCCCCCCCCCCCCTCAGAAGAGGGATCGGGATAGCCTAGTGGTTACAACATTGCGCTCGCAATTTGACGACCCGAGTTCGATTCCCGTTGGAGGGGATTTTTCCCCTGGAGTTAACATCAGTGCTGACTCCACTCTCCCTAAAAATCTTTCGGATGAGACTCTAAACCGAGGCCCCGTGTACGACAGCACGCAGAACATCTTGCGCACACGTTAAATCCTGTTCCGCTCTTCGTAAGAGTAGGCCATTGTGTGCCGGTGGGAACAGATACAAGATTTACAATACTGCATACACACGGGGACTTGATGAAAAAAGCAAATGAATGCTTATTCCATTATCCTTGATATAAAGAAAGAATTTAATCCTCCTCTCTCTCTCTCTCTCTCTCTCTCTCTCTCTCTTCCTCTCTCTCTCTCCTCTCTCTCTCTCTCTCTCTCTCTCTCCCTCCTCCTCTCTCTCCTTCTCTTCTCTCTTCTCTTCTCTCTCTCTCTCTCCTCTCCCTCTCTCTCCTCTATATATATAATATTAATGTGTGTGTGCGCGGGCGCGAGTACGCGCGCGTGTGCGAGCAGGCATTCAGTTTTGAAATGTCTCAATTTTTGTGTGCAGAAATCCTTCTGTCATCAAGACTGTTCCCGTCCTAGGTACTTCAACGCCTGAGGATGCGGCGCGAGCAAGTGGACGCATTCTAAACGGTAATACCAGTATGTTATCTGTTGTTGTTGTTGTTGGGCGTTTCTGTTGCATCATATTCTGTGTTGAATGATATTATCGTAACGTATTGTAATGCACTGTTTACTAATATTGTGTTGTATTGTATCATATCGTACTGCAATTGTATAACTCTGTCATACCGTGTGGTGTGGTGCTGATAAGAATAAATGACTTTTCCCCCAATTACCTATTTCCGGACAAACTTTGTTCAAATCTAGAAAAACGCTGCCTTATTCAGTGGCTGACGTTTCTCTCCTGCTCTCTCTCATCTCTCTCTCTCTCTCTCTCTCTCTCTTCTCCCTCTCCTTCTCCTCTCTCTCCTCTCTCTCTCTCTCTCTCTCTCTCTCTCTCTCTCTCTCTCTCTCTCTCTCTCTCTCTCTCTCTCTCTCTCTCTCCTCTCTCTCTCTCTCTCTCTCTCTCTCTCTCCTCTCTCTCCCTCTCTCTCTCTCTGTATGCAGGCATTTGAGTTCAAAATATCTTTCTTTTCTCTTTGTAGAGTCATTCTGTCATCGTCACGCCGAAGTCGGAAGCGCTGGGCCTGACTTGTCAGGGGCTTTACGGCAAGCCCAACACAGTTCTGCTCATAGGACAGACACTAGCTGCTGTCTGAGAGGTCGACAAAGAAGAAGAAGAAGCAGAATCTTTCTGTCATCAAGACTGTTCCCGTCCTAGGTACTTCACTGCCTGAGGACGCGCACGAGCAAGTGGAAGCACCCAAAAAGGTAACACCAGTATGTCATCTGTTGTTGTTGTTGGCTGTTCCATAGCTTAACCTTCCGAGGGTACTCAAGAATATGTACTCTGTGTCGCTGAGGAATATCACTGAGATTATAAGAAATCTCTGAGTGAGAAGTTTGTGTATATGACCGGATTTTTTAAGTGCCTTACTGTATAGGCAGCTATACTCTGGCTTCAGGATTTTTTCCCCTTTATTGAGAGTAAAGCTGATGCTAAAGGTATGTCAGGAATGAAGACAATCTCAACATATTTAAATCAGAACATTTTAATATCGGTGTTTGCACTTTGCTTACATTAATAATCCACAGAATAATGATATTAATGATAATGTTAATAGTAATAATACTTGTAATGATAATAATGATTATAATGCTAATGATAGCGATAATATTCTCAGTACACAATGTGATGTTTTTCTGACAAAAGAGTAATCTATAATAAAATAGTTAGCCGGGAGTCAAGATTTTATTTTTAGGCCTAAAAAATCACAAGTGAAAAATTATGGCACAATATAGTTTGCAACAACATGCAAAGTATTCGGTGTTTGCTTTAGAGCAAGTGAGCTCTACAATGATATCAAGGATGCCCTCTCGAGGGAAAAAATCATTTCCGATTTCTGTGCTGTTTTATTTCACTAAGACAGGCTCCGGTTCCCTGTGTCCCAAAGTTCTGCATTGTCCCTGTGATCAGCTGTCCAGGGCTGTGGAGGGGACTTCTC
>JASPKP010006812.1:0-5000 GCA_030674155.1 Stramonita haemastoma
GTGGACTTGGGCTTGTGTGGATCCTGTCGAAAGATCTGATATCCTGGGATATTCATGCATGTGTCAGTTACGTGTGGTGAGAGTCGAGATTCAGCAAGGCAAAACAAATGAAATTGATTCCCATCGTTGTGCAGTATGGTCGAAATATCATCTTTTTTGTTTGTTGCATTGTTGATATTCAGGTAGCCTACACGGAGGCCTTGCTTTGTGGGCCACTTGTCTAAAGTTAGAGACATGTTAAGATTGATTGTTTTTATATATGTATGTATATAAGATCTATCAAAATAGGAGACGATTAACAATTTTTTAAACAAAATAAGCTATAATACAATTTCGAAAACTTAAATATCAACACAAATCAAAATCTGTAAGGAATGAATGTGTTATAATAAACAACTTTTTGAATCCAGTCCCGGTTTTACATAAATCATATAGTCATAAAAAATAATAAAGCATATAAATTGGGAAAAAATTTTTAAGAAAAACTAAGATACAACAAATTTTGCTAAATCAATATAACCAATCACACACTAAATATTAATATGATACTAAACACAAAGAAATACAGTGACAAAGAATAATAAATGAAAAAAGCAAACGAAAATATAGTATCGAGAATTGGTTCAAAACTCCAATCCACACTAGCCCAACACAACAACTGCCCTGTTGCAAGAGTCTCTGGATCCTGATATACCTGCTAGATATAGAAGGCAATTTTTCCACTCAAATGGAATACACACTGCAGCATGACGTTAATCAACATCGTTTGATGTTAAAAAAAAAAAAAAAAAAAAAAAAAAAAAAGGGGGGGGGTAGGGGCTGGGTGAAAGTATGGAGAGAGAGAGAGAGAGAGAGAGAGAGAGAGAGAGAGAGAGAGAGAGAGAGAGAGAGAGAGAGAGAGAGAGAGAGATCCATTCACGAAAAATTGAAGCAATCATTTATCATCGATGCAAACACTGCATTTAACATTTGGACACCTGCACAACACATTTGTAATTGTTTAGAACATTATACATGGGCTGTATGTTTGATGCAGGCTTGCAGGCAGACATTTATCGCACGCATGCACACACACGCATGCACACACACGTTCACATAATTATTATACACGTACTCACGGGGTGCATACGCACACGCAAGCACGCATGCTTACATACCACGCAAGCACACACATGCTCACCGGCATATCCACAGACACACAAACACACACGCACACATACGCACGCACACACGCACGCATACACTCACGCATGCACGCACACACACACGTACTCACGCATGCTTACATACACACAAACAGACACACACAGGTGGTGAAACATGCATACACATGTTCACTTACACATACACTCAAACACACACTCCCCCCTCCTCTTCCCCTCTACACACATTCACTGGTACACACACACACACACACTCACACTCACACTGGCACACACTAATGGGTCAAACATTGAAGTAGTTCCGAAAGTACTTTCACAAGTGGCTGTGTAACTGCCACAGAGTGTTGTCTTCCTAATACACTTGTGACTTCGGAACAATGGGGGTTCCTAGGCTTGGGGATGGGAAAGTTTCTGTCCAGTAATAGACCTAGTGTGGCTTTGTCGCTAGTCGCACGGTTGGGTGGGGTTGGAGAAGTCGTCCCTATGTTGGAGGCAGCAGATCGTGTACGTACACCTCTGGCTGCTTCAGCATAGGTAGACTTTCTGTCCTGGGGATGTACATAGGGTCTGTTGTTCATCTCAGGCCTCACGGCTGGCGGCTGGCGGTGGTTTCCGGGGAAACGTATGTTGAGGGCAAGAGTTCTGATGCCCTGAGGGCTGGGATGTATTTGATCGTCATAAAGCGCTTTTTTGGGCGCCCCAGTCCTGGTGAGGAAGGAGGGGGTGTTGTCAATAAGCACAACCCTCTCTTGACGGCAGGCTTCCCCAAGAGTAGCCGTCGACCGTGAAGCTTTGTCCCTCAGTGGATGTCGTCCGAAGGGGGGGAGGATGGAGGAGGCCTGGAGAGCAGCATGGGGGAAGACCTTTTTCAGCAGGTGGATCAGTTTCGTCCATTCTGCTTTTGTGACTGATCCTGCTTTACAGTCATTTATCCCCACGTGGAAGGTGACGTGCTTTATGTGTGGAGAGGGGCGGCGTGTTGACAGCCACTGACACAAGTGTTGTACTGTCAGGCCTGGTACTGACAGGTTGCAGACTTGCCGGCCACCCACTGACATCTTTTTCTCGTCCACCCCTTTCAGCACGGAGTCACCTAACAACAAGGTGTTACACTCTATGGGGACTGTTTTTTGCTGGAGGGTTTTCAGGGGGCTGGAATGGGGGGTGTTTTCATGGTGCTTTTGGGAATGGGAATCAGAATTTGGGGTTTGGTGTATGCGGAAGGAGTGTGCGGGTGTCTGATGAGGTGTGTTTGTAAGGAGAGGCTGTTTGCTTGTGGTTTTGTGTGAAGTTGCTGGAGTGTTGTTGCTTGTCTTCTTTTGTGTGAGTGTTGAGAGTGAAGAAGCGTCAGTCTTTGTTTTGTCTGAGAGCAGGGCATATCTGTTGGATGTGTTTATATTGTATTCTACCTCTGTGAGTTGTTCTGCAAGTGTTTCAGTATTGTTGTCAGTCTGACTGCTAATGTGTTTTGTGTGTTTTGTTGCAGTGAGTGTTTGTATCTGTTTCTTGGTAGTATTGTTGATGTTGTGCTGACTATCTTTTAGTGATTGTAGTTTGGAATTGATTTCTTTCATGTGGCCTGACTGGTTTTCTTGGTTGTTTTGGAGTTCCATTATTTGCTGTGAAACGTCTCTTTCTATCACCTTTATGGAGCTCTTAACTCTTGTTTCAGCATCGGAGATGACCTGGCTGTTGTGTTTTGTTTCTTGATCTATTTGTGATATTTGTGTTTTGAGTGTGTGTATTTCTTTCTGCATGTTGGCGATAGTGATATTGGCTGCAATGAGTTGATCATGAAGCATGGTTATAATTTCCCTGTTGTCCATTTGAGAGAGATTTTGTGGTGCGTTGTCTGTTTGTGTTGCGTTAACTGTTGTTGATGGAGAGGCTTTGGAGTGGAGTGCCAGTTGGTCAGAGTTGGGAGGGGGGCAAGATTGATGATCGCATGGGGAAGGAGAGGGGGAGGGGGTGAGAGGGGAAGAAACATCTTGTTCTGCTGTGGGGGAAGGGGTGGAAAGGGATGGAGAGGTTTTGGGGTGAAGGGTGGGTTGGTTGGGGGTGGATGTGGGAGAGGGGTGAGATTGAGGTTCGCATGGGGAAGCAGAGGGGGAGGGGGTGAGAGGCTGAGAATTTCCTTTTTCATTGGTGGAAGAGGGGGTGGTGGGGGAGAGTGGGAGTGTTTCAGCTTCTTCCTCAGGTGGGGGGGATTGAAGATCATTTGAGAGGTCTGAGGGAGGGTGGGAGGTGATGGTCACATCGTCTATTGGAGGAGGGAGGGTGGGAGGGTGGTCGGAGGGAGGGTGGGAGGTAGTGGTCAGATCCTCAATTGGAGGAGGGGATGATTCAGCCTGATGAGGGGGTGAGGACTTGGAGGGTGTGGAGGGTATGGGGTGGGGTGAAGTGGAAGGGGAGGGTTGCTGGTGAAGAGGTGGAGAAGAGCGGCCATCACTGTCTGTTGTCTGGGCTGGCTGACATGGCTGGTCGTCAGGGGTGCTGTCACGTATGGCCAGCAGAGCGTGACGGCCCGAGGATACCACAGAACACAGGGCGTTAGTAGCCGTTTCTGTGGTTACAGTTTGTGCTGCCAGCTTGTTCACAATTGTTTTAAGATTGTCAAACTCCTTCTCTACCCACTCCTGGCACACATTTCCTTGAACAAGGATTGTCCTAGTGGAATGGAACACGTGGATTGTCAAAAGTTTTCCTTCTGAACAAGAAACTTGAAAAAATGTTTTCCAAAGTTCACTGGGTAAACATAATGTAAATTCTGTTGGTACACTTATTTCTTTGGAATGGTTTGTTTCATATTCTTTGAAAATAGTGGTGATGTTCAGTGGTTGGAATTTACCGCAGTACCTTTCAAATAGTACAAATCGCCACAAAGGCAAGTTATCGTAAAGTGCCTCAAATGTAACCTGGCAGGAATCATGAGTGTGTTGAATTGTTTCTTTGCTCTGGCTTTGGGAGCTCATAGAGCGAGTTGTGGGACGCATTGTTGGGCTGACACTAGTTGCTTGTGGTCATGGTTAACTGGTTTATATGATAGGAATTAGAAAAGAGTACGGGAGGCCCGAAACTAAGATGGAAAAAAAAAAAAAAAAAAAAAAAAAAAAACCACGATGAAGATTAATGTCTTCTGCTATGTGCCATTTTAATGGCCACATTTACATGGTGATCTCCGCATTGCTCAGTTTTACTGTTTGTACACAAGTAACGGACTTATGTCTACACTAACCTGTGTTTGGGCGATGACTGTCCAGCACAGAAACACAATGTATACGCTATCTGGGCCACATGCCCCACAAAAGACACTCTCGAGTCATCAAGCCATTACAGAAACACAATGCGCACCTGGCCTGGCCCACACGCTTCACAAAGAAACCACTTCAGAAACCACTTCATTTTCATCTTCAGTCGGCGTAGTGGTCCGGTTACAGCGTTGTCCGGTGAACAGGTTTACATTGTTCTGTCCATAGCAGTCGGCTGGGCACTGGGCACTGATGTAGTTGAAAATAATGAAGACTTCACAGAAAATAGTTAATAACTAATACTATATTACTTTTTTCTTCTATCTAGACAAATTTTATACTTTCGACAGGTCCAGCTGCACTCATCTACACATTTTTGTACTAAAATTTTTGGAATATATTGTAGAAAAACACCTTTCACTGGAGAGCTCCTTACACACGTCTTGACAGCTTGACAGCTCCGTGTGTAAGTATGTAAGTGTGTTTGTATGTGTGTGTGATGTCGTTAAGTCATTTTTTTTCTTTCTTTCTTCTTTCCTGATGTTACATTGAGCACGTAGTAGGTTTGTTTATTATTATTTGTGTGTGT
>JASPKP010006812.1:12500-13679 GCA_030674155.1 Stramonita haemastoma
CATCATACCATACAATACCATACAATACCATATTATACCCATACACATACCATACCATATTATACCCATACCATACCATACCATACTATAATCTATTCCCATACCATACCATACAATGCCAAACAATACCATATTATACCCATACCCATACCATACCATATTATACCCATACCATACCACACCATATCATACCATACCATACCATACCATACCATATCATACCATACCATACCATACCATGCCATGCCATACCATACCATACCATAGCACACCATACCATACCATACCATACCATACACATACCATACCATACCATACTATACCTATTCCCATACCATACAATACCATACCATACCATACCATACCATACACATACCATACCATACCATACTATACCTATTCCCATACCATACAATACCATACAATACCATATTATACCCATACACATACCATACCATACAATACCATACAATACCATATTATACCCATACACATACCATACCATATTATACCCATACCATACCACACCATACCATACCATACCATACCATACCATACTATACCTATTCTCATACCATACCATACCATACCATACAATACCATATTATACCCATACCCATACCATACCATATTATACCCATACCATACCATACCATACCATACCATACCATACCATACCATACCATACCATACCATACCATACCATACCATACCATACCACACCACCATACCATACAATACCATACAACACCATACAATACCATACAATACCATACCATACCATACCATTCTAAACCCATACCATACCATACCATACCATACCATACCACACCACACCACACCATACCACACCATACCATACCATACCATACCATACCATACCCATACCATACCATACTCATCCCACGCAGACCATCCCTCACTAAAATAATCATATTACTCTTGCTCTGAGGTGGCAACTGTGTGTATAAGCCTGGGCATGAATCTTGCACAGGCTGGCGGCAGTTATGTGGGTGTAGGGTTGTGCATTGCTGATGGGGACATGGCATGGAGGGGGGCTATATCTGGACAGGGTGACCTTGCTCCCATACTGCTGTTTTTTCTGGTGAGACATATTTTCCACAGATGGACATTTGCCAAATGATATGTCTGACGTGTAGATGGAGCTCCGCCCTATTA
>JASPKP010000681.1:0-7500 GCA_030674155.1 Stramonita haemastoma
ATTTTAGATTTTCCCCCCTAATTTTGGCATTAAAAAAAAAAATCTGAGAAAGTCTCACCGGTAGTGAGCCCCAGTAACTGAATTTGAACCAGTCACTTAAAACCAACCCCTAACCTCATTTGCTTCATCGAAAAATAATGTTTTTTCATCAAAAACGAAAGGCGTATTTCCCTGAGTAAAGGAAGGAAAACCAGGGCCCAGCAAAAAAACGAAGATTAAAATAAACCCAAAAGCCTGAAGAAGTGACGATCTCGACATTCCCTTCATCTCTTGTCACTGCACTGACCAGGACAGGGGCCAGTGTCCCAAATAAAAAAAACAGTAAATTTTTATTTTTTTTCTTTATTTTACTTTTTTTTTTTTTCTAGGATTTTTACTGCCCCTTTTTTTTCCCCTCTCTGAAGCTCCACCTTGCATGCATACATTGTTTAGTTTAGTTAGGGGGTTAGACACACGGGTTGGTGTGTGTGTGTGTGTTTTGTGGTGGGGATGGTGTGTGTGCAAGGTCAACGTTTTTTTAAGTTTGATGATAAAAGATTAATTTAATGCCACATATTTTATGCAGCCTCCCCTAAACAAGGAAAGAAAAAAAATAGCAAAAATCCCCATGAAGTGTATTTTGTAGCACTCAAGAAGTAAACAAAAAGAAGAAAAACAGTAGGCCACCAATAACTATTGTAGGAAAAAAAAAAAGAGCAAACTGTCGAAATAAGATTTAAAAAAGAAGCAAAGTAACTATAAAAAAAAAGAATCTTTAAAAAAAAAACTACAAGTACATTCACCAACAAACAAAAAAAAAAAAAAAGTTAAAAATAATAACGGGATAATAGTAAACAAAAATTATTTTGCAACACATAACATAATAGCGATAAATTAAGTAAAGGTTTTTTCTAGAACCATAAAGACACCACACTTTTTTTTTTTTTTTTTTTCAGATTATTGTTGTTCAGTGTGGTTTTGTGTGTGTACATGTGTTGGTGCAGCGGTTGGTACTATATTATAAAGTTATTTCTTCTTTTTTTTACCCCTAAAACTTTTAAAATTTTATGTCATAAGTACAAAGCTGTAGCTGAAGAAACTACAATGTAAAGTCATGTGTTTTTTCAGCCCGAGGTTGGGGAAAAAGGGAAGAAAAAATGGGTTTTGTGGTGTTTCAGCTGTTAAAAAAATTTTTAAGTCAATTTTCTCAAAACGCACTTTTTTCGAACACAATCCGCCCTTTACTTAAGTTTATAGCACTACTGCCATAAAAACTTTGCACATAGATTAAAAAGGGGTTCTGAGTGCAATAAGACTTTTAAAAAAAATGTTTCTCTCTGGGTTTTTTGGTCTAGAAAATTAAACTTATTTTTTACATTTCCAAATTTTAAGCAAAATTTCCCAAAGGGGTGTTGTCACATGTTTGGAATTATCAAAGAAATAATGTTATTGCCCCCTTTCTTTTCCTCCCTTTGCATTTATAAAATTTTGCTTCTTTACTTATACTTTTTCGAACAGAAAGGGGGGGCCGAACATCCCCTTTTTAAAACTGTTTTTTTGGGGAAAAAAATAAAAAAATTTTTCTACTCATATTAAGCTTTGAAATTTTGTATCGCTTAAAATGTGCTTTCCACCATTTGTACAAAATTTTATGGCAACCTTAAGAAACTTGAGAAATAAAATTTTGGTCAAAAGGGACGCCAGTCCCCCCTTAACAAAAACGCACGTAGAATTTAAAAGTATTCTCTCTCTCTCTCTCCCCCTCCCCATCTCTCCCCCCCCTCTCTCTTCTTTTCCCTTCTCCTCTCTCTTCTCTTCTCTTTTTTGCTTACATACACACGTGCCGCGCGAAAATTTCATCTAATGCGTTCTTTTTTTTAACATAGTCTCCTTCTCAAGGTTTCACATCAGGTAAGCCACAAAATAAATTATGCAATTTTGAGGCCCCCCTCATCTGTCTGTCTGTCTGTCTTCTGTCTGCGTCTGCCTGCCTGCCTGCCTGCCTGCCCCGCCTGCCCTTTCCCGCCCCCTCTTCTCTCTCTCTCTCTCTCTCTCTCTTCTCTCTCTCCTCCTCTTTTCTTCTCTTCTCCCCCCCGCCCAAAACTTTTTTCTTTAAAACCCAAACAAAAAAAAAACCCACTTATCTAAAACCAAAACCAAAAAACCCCCCGACAAAAATCCTTTCCCAAACCCCTTTTCCCGAATAATGGAGACCGCTTGGAGGACATAGCGGGGATGGGGAAAAGCGAAGCAGCGATGAAGGTGAAGATGAGGGCAGATAGGGCCCCGTTTGGGGTTTTGGGGGGAACATCTGCACTCCCGGGGCCACCCCCACAATCGTCCATGACAAAATACGAGAGTGAAGACAGGGAGAAAATTCCTGAGGAAAGGTAAAAGGTAAAAGGTAAAGGGAAAAGGTAAGGTAAAGGGAAAAGGTAAGGTAAAGGGAAAGGGAAAGGGTAAAGGTGAAAAAGGTAAAGGTGAAAAGGAAGGAAAAGTGAAAAGGAAAGGGGACAGGTAAAAAGGGTAAGGAAAGGGGAAAAAGGGAAAGGAAAAGGTGTCCCAAAAAACCTATGTGGTCTTTTTGACGACCCGGGCATCAGAGCCCTCATTTTGGGGCCAGAGAAATTTTGAGGGGGGGCCCCCATCTTTCCTCGTGCTTTACCTTCCCTCCCCTCAAGGGGGCAGGTATCATTTAAGCTGGGTGAACAGGGAAACTGTACCAAAACCAAGGCGCGCCCAAACAGTCCCCCACCCCAATTTGGTCCCCACGCTGACACTGTTTAAACCCTTTAGCTTGGGAAAGGGGGTGCTCTGACCATGAGCTACCGTCCTTTCTGATATCCGAAACGAAAAAAAAACAAAGAAAGAAAACAGGAATGCCCATTTAAGGGAAAGAAGGGAAAGGGAAAAGGGGGGAATGAAGGGGGAAAGGGGAAGGGGGGAAAGGGAAGGAAGGAAGAATGGAAGAAAGAAGGGGGGAAGGGAAAGGGAAAAAGGAGGGAAGGGGGGGAGGGAGGGAAAAAAAGAGGAAAAAAAGGAAAAAAGAAAGACAAAAATTAAGAGGAATGAACAAAGATGCTGACAGAAAGAAAAGAGGAAATTATAAAAAGAAAAAAAAGAAAAAAAAAAAGAAAAAAATAAACAAAAAAAAAAAATCGAATAGCACTAGAAGTTTTAAAGAAGAAGAAAACACACACCACCACACCACACACCCCCCAAAAACACACAACCCACCCCACACACACACACACACACACACACACACCACACACAAACCACCACACCACACACCCCGCCCTTTGGGGCCCAGAAAACAAAAAGTCCGGGGGGAGGGGCGGGGTTCGTACCCCGTTTGGACCCAAAAAATTTTTTTCCCATCCATTAACCCCGAGTGGTGGTCTGGGCGCTAGCTTTCGGATGAGACGATAAACCGAGGGCCGTGTGTTTACTCATAATTTTGCGACGTAAAAAACCCCGGCAAAAGGGGGGTTTTCCCTGGGAAAATTTTGTAGAAAAAAAGCCCCTCTGATGGAAAAAAATACATTTCATGCAGGAAAAAAAAAAAAAAAAAAAAAAGAAAAGAAAAAAAAAAAGGGGGGGGCGTGCCAGTGGCCGCGCTCCCCCGGGGGGAGCAGCCCGAAATTTTACGCAGAGAAATCTGCGTGACATTTTTAAAAAAAAAAAAACAAATACAAAAAATACACACACCAACACACCACACACCCACACACCACACACACCACACACCACCCAACCACAACACACACACCCACACAACACCACACCCACACACACACAAAAAAATACCCCACCATGCACACAAAAAATACATTGTCATTAAATTTTCACCTGTACAGAAAACATAAAAAACCATAGCCCCTCCCTCCCCCCCTTCCTCCCCCATCATCACCATCATCACCAATTATCACATCGCGTCGTCTCATCTTCATCGTGTCGTCGTCGTGTCGCGCGTTTCTCATATCACATATCATCATCATATCTCATCATCACCTCATCATCAATTCATCATTGTCACAGCAGCAGATATCTCATCACGTCGTCGTCGCGTCGTCGTCGTGTCGCGTCGTCGTCGTCGTTCTCACATCTCTCATCATCTTTCCCATCATACATCACCCATCATCACCCCGTCATATCATCACTTCTTCTTCTTCTTTTTTTTTTCTTCTTTTTTTCTTTTCTTCTTCTTTTTTTTTTTCTTTTCTTTTTCGTCCCCCACATCACATCCCCATTCACCCTTTCATCTCATCATCATCATCATCATCATCACCCATCATCATCATAACTTCTTCATCCCCCTCATTCATTAACCCCCCCCCTCCCTCATAATCCCCATCACCATCAACTTAAACATCATATTTTCTTCATCCCCCTCTCATCACATCATCCCCCCCTCCTCCCCCCTCCTCCCTTTATCCTCCCCCCCTCCGTCCTCCCTCCTCCTCTTCCTCCCCCTATTATCTTATCACCCCTATATAACAATATCATAAAAAACAACAACAACAAAAACCAAAAACCCCAAACAAAAAACAAAACCAACAAAAAAATAACAAGAAGCCCCAAACCCCAAACGGGGCAGGGAGACATGCTCTGGGGGGCCGATCGCAAAGAGGCATTAGGGGGGGGTGACCGGGCTGAGGATGCCATAGTGTGTAGGGAGGAGGGTAGGTAAGGCCCCCTGTGGGTTGCACATATCGTGTCCTGCGTGTTGTCAGGGTCCGTGTTCCATTAGGATTGATTGTTGTTGTTGATTGATTGATTGTTTGATTGATTGATTGATTGATTGATTGATTGTTTCATTCATTCTTTCATTCTTTTCATTATTTATTTATTTTTTTATTGATTCAAAAATTTAATCTATTTTTTATTTTTTTACTATTGATTGATTTGTTTATTTTTTTTTATTTATTCTTTTACTTTTTAAATTATTGTTTTTTATTTTTTTTATTGGGGATAAGGGAAAAAAGCCCTGAGGGGGATTTTTTTCCCCATTTATTTACTTATTTAAAATTTTTTTTTTATTCTTTTATAGGGAGGATAAGGGAATAACAAGCCCCATTGGGTTTTTTTTCCCCACTTTTTTCCCTTAAAATTTTTTTTTAAAATATTTTTTTATATTATTCTTTTATATCGGGATAATGGAATAAGTACTCTGGGGTTTTTTTTTTTAAAAAACTTACTTTACTTACTTTATTCTTTATATTATTCTTTTATATCAGGATAATGGAAAAGCACCATGTAGTTTTTTTTTCCCCCGGCCCCCCCGTGTCTATGCATTTTTTTGTCAATCTTGTCATCTGTTCCCACACCGGCACACAAGGCCCTACTCTTAGGGAAAAGCGGAAACATTAAACGTGTGCGCAAATATTCTGCGTGCTTTTCGCCACGGGGCCTGGTATTGCGCACACGTTAAATCCTGTTCCGCTTTTCGTAAGAGTAGGCCATCGTGTTCCGGGGGAACGATGACATTTTAAAAACTGAATAAACGGGAGGGATATAAAAAAGCCAAGAGTGCTTTTTCCTTACCCGATACAAAAGAAAAAATCAAATAAAATAAAAATGGGTTTTTAGTTCACCCAAAAAGACTTTTGGGAGAGGGGAATAGTATAAATTTTAAAAAAACTCCGGGGGGAAAATCCCCCCCAAGGGGAATCGCCCCCGGGCGTCAAATAGCGGCGATGTTTGACCATTGGGTATCCCGTCCCCCCGGGGACACATAGTGGGTGTATACAGCAACAGCAGGCGCACAAAGTCATTTCGATTCGATGTCATCAGTTTTGTTTAGTTTAGTTGAGGGGAAATTGGGCGGTTAAAGGTTCAAATTGCGGGAGTTTAATCGGCAGTTTGACAAAGTTGCATCTGTCAGTCGGTCTTTTTAAGTCAACCCTCAGTTTTATTAGTCTTCATCGGTCGATCATTAACCCCTCAGCCCAAACAGTTAAAAAAATTATAGGTCACCCCTCAGTCGATCGTTTTATTAGTCTCCCTCAGGTGGTAGGTTTATCAGTTTGTCAGTCGTTTTTTTGTCATTCATTTAGCGTCAGTCGTCATCAATCAATCAGTCAGTCATCATCAGTCACATAGTCTCAGCCCGCAACTGTGAGCAATCAATCCCTCCATCCATCCCTCCCCTCCATCCCTCCAGGCGTCAAAAGTAGGGGGGCAAAAAATTTTCCCGTCAAATGTCAATTAATAATCCCAATCAAATGGGAAGTTTTTTTTGACCCTATAGCCAAAAAGGGTTTTAAAAATTTTACTTCAAACCCCTGGGTCCCGAAGTCGTGTAATTTTTAAACTTTTGGGGGGCCGGTTTTAATTTAAAGGGGGGGCCCCCAATTTTTCCCCCTCCCCCAACAAATTTATGGGATTAATTTTTGCACATGCTTTTTTTTGAGGGTTTGGGTAAATTCCCCCCCTTTTTTCCCAATCACCTTGCTGCCCGGTTTTTAAAAACAAAAACAATCCCCAAGGGCCCAACACTCGCTCTTCAAGCTGTCAAAAAAAACCCCAAAAAAAACATTTGCTGTCCTTCGAGGGGGGCTCCCAAAAAAACGTCCCCAAAAAAATCCCACACCGCCGGCGCGCGCGGGGGGCGCACGGGGGCACGCGCAAAGCACCCAACTCTCTCCTCTCTCCCCCTCCCCCTCTCCCCCCTCCTCCTCTCTTCTCCCTCTCTCTCTTTACCCACAACCAAACACACAAAACCCCACACACACAAAACCCCACACCAACACACACGGAGCACCCAAAAATGGGGCATGGAGGCGTTCTTTGTACATGTGTGGGCGCCGCGCCACCCATGGGGGTACAAGGAATAATTTTGTGGTTTTTTAATTTTTTGTTTTTTTTCCCTTGTCTAAAAACCCGTAAGCCAAAAGAAAAAATAAAATTTTGTCATGTCATTTTTCATAAAATTTTCTCTTCTCCCCCTCCTCTCCCTTCCTCTTTTTCCTTCCCCTCTCTCCCCCCTCTTCCTCTTCTCCACAACACCCCACCACACAAAAACACACCACACACACACAAAAAAAACACAACCCCACACCCCCCAAACCATTTAACTCGGTCCAAGTTCAGGGTGGTGTGAGGGAAAACCCTACCCCAATTTACCCACACACACAACGCGCGCGCGCGGAAAAAACCCCACACCCCCAACCACAACACACCCCCAAAACACCACACACACACCCCCCACACAAATATTTCCCCTTTGCAAAAAAAAGTGTCCCCGTCCCCAAAAAAACTGGAGTTTTTAGGGTGAAAAACCCCTTTTTCCCCCCCTTTCCCCACACATTCCACACCCCCCCTAGTAGTAACCCCCTTTGGGGAAAAAAAAGGGCCCGCCAAATTTCCTGGGTTAGGAGGAAAAATGGCTTATTAAAACATTAATGATAAAGGGGGTTAAAAAAAAACCCCACTGAGGTTTAAAAACTGTCGCCGTACTGTGTCCTTTTTTAAAAGATCATAGCTCCCGGGCAAATTTTAATGCCACAGACAGGGGGA
>JASPKP010000681.1:12500-17500 GCA_030674155.1 Stramonita haemastoma
TCTACGTCTACCATCCACGGCCACACTTCTCTTTCCCCCTCCTCCCCCCCCCCCCCCCCCCCCCCCCCCCTTCCCCCCCCCCCCCCCCCCCCCCCCCAAATTGTTACCTTGTTTTCGCAGGTGCCTGTAATTGTCTGGACCAAGCTGTTAGCTCTTTCCAACCCCCCACTCCACCCATCTCTCCCCCTCTCTTCCCTCCCCCCCCCCCCTATGTCTCCACTCCTCCAACACACATACACACAATTCTCTGTCTCCCTTGGTGTATGTGTGTGTGTGTTGTGTGTGTTGTGTGTGTGTGTTGTGTGGTGTGTGTGTGTGGGTGTGTGTGTGTGTGCAGAGAGAGAAGACAGACTGATAACACAACACACACACACACACACACACACACACACACAACAAATAAAAAAAAGAAGTCTCTCTCTCTCTCTCCCAAACACACACACACCACCACCACCACACACACACACACACACCACCACACACAAAAACACACACAACACACACCACCACAACACACAAACACACACCACACACACACACACAAAACCCCCACACACACAACACAAACACAAAATAATGGGAGATTTTAAATAGTTGACAAAACTAAAGAAGTACTAAACAGGGAGTGCTCTTCATCAGTTACATTGATTTATGTTTTGTCTGATGTTTGGCCTTTCTGCTGTATTGTTTTGATTGAAAACTTTTTTTTTTTATTTGTGTTGTGACAATGATTTGTACAATTAGACTTACTTTCTAGTCTGCTCACGGTTGTTGTTGTGTGTTCCCCAAGTGTAACCTTCTGGGGGCACCCAAGAGTGCACTCTCATAACTCATCACACCTGGGAAAAACACGTGAGATTGAAAGGCACACTGAATGACATTTGCATGTAGGATGTTTCCCAAATACCTCACCAAATAAGCAGCAATACTGCAACTTCAGAGGAATTTTTTCCTTTAATTAAAATGGAGAGTGCATGTTGTTATTAAGAGCCCTTTTCATGGCTAAAAGGGGAATCTCAAAACAAAAATTTTCAAATTACAACATTCTAGTGAGGGGCCCTTGGCAATTAGCTGAAATCAATACCCCCACACTTTTTTGGCCTGGCCCAAACCTCACTGCCTTACTAAACATAAACAAATTAAATTGTCTTTATCGATTAAAAAAAATTCCAAGTTTAAAACGTCTTTTTTAATCAAACTACTTCTGATTTGTCTTGATTTTATTGCTTTTGTTATGATTCATGTCAGTTCACCATGTTATATACATGAAGTAAGGTTTTGTTTTCTTTCTTTAATTTTCTTTGTTTTTCTTAACCATACTACAAAAAAAGAAAGTTTTTTTTTTTACATAATTCTTGTTAGTTACTGTTCAGACCATGTAATCATCAATTTTTTTAATAAAAGTATTGTTGTACATCAAAAGTTTGCTTTTTTTTTTTCAAATGTCATAATTGGGTGTCCGTGTAAAGTTACCACCCCAAACTTTAAAGGCCCTATCAGAGTTGTGTTTTGCAACAATCTGTTTTCCATTCCATGGCTTTCTCAGCAATAACTAATGATGCTGAGGTATTCATTGAATACGGTCCGAATGTCTTGGCTGTTGGATTGTCATGACCCCCTGGTAAACTTTCATTACAGTGTCACACTTATTGCCAAATACCTACTCCCATAGTTAAAAAATTTGTTTTTGGTTTCTTTGTGTCTAATGGTTGGTACTAAGTAGTAACTTCACTTCTGAATACTGTTTGTTGTAAATACATGTTTTCATTTAAGTTATAGGCAAAAAAGTGTCACAGTGAAATGCTGTTCAATTTTTGAAAACATGACTTCTTTTGCTATATCTGAAGATCGAACCACCTTGCTGTTTTTTAAATGGCTACAAAAATCTTTAACCATTTGGCTTTTTAAAATCAACAAATAAAGCCTTTTTCGCAATATTTAAAATTGAGCCATTTTCCGTTTTTGTTGCAACAGTGGGAAAATAGTCAAGAAGAAGAAGAAAAAAGAAAAGAAAAGAAGAAAAGCAAAAAAAGAATGCAAAGAAGAATGCAAAGAAAAGCAAAAAAGAAAAAAGAAAAAAGAAGAAAAGAAAAGAAGAAAGAAAAAAGAAGAGAAGGAGGAGGGGGGGAGGAGGAGGAGGAGGGAGGAAAAAAAGGGAGAGGATGAGAAGAAGAAAATAACCCCCCCAAACGTTTTTTTAATGCTTTTAATGAAAATCCCAGCCACTCAAGACTTGTAGTACTGAAATGGGGCTCTTGCAAGCTGGGGGTGTCATCTTGAGTACATATTTTTCTTTCACTGTCACAGTCATTTAGTTAAAAAAAAAAAATTTGGCCCATGGCCACTGAAAATCACTAAGACATTATAAACTTTTTTCTTAATTAGCAACCAAAATAGTCGAAATTTTGAGGCAAAAAATTTTATATTTCGAATTCCCCGCCACAACACCCCCCCCCACACCAACCAACAAAACCCCCAAACAATAAAAAATTATAATATTAAATTATAAAATATTTATAAAAATTTTAAATAAATAAAAATTTTACATATAAAAATATAAAAAATATCCCCATATATCTGAAATTTAATATATATATATAAAATTTAAAATTTTTTAATATTAAAATTTTTAGTATAGGGGATGGTTGTATGTGTGAAAATTATTTTGGTTTTTGGTGTGTTTTTTTTTGGTTTTTTGGGGGTTGGGTTTGGGGTTGTGCGGGGCCCCCGCGTGGTTAGGGTTGTGCCCGCCCCCGTTGGTAGGTGTTGTGGGGGTTTTGGGTTGGTGGGTTGAGGTGGGGGGGGGTGTGTTTGGGGTTTGTGTGCGCCCGCGCCCCGCGCGCATGTGGAAATTAAAAGACGGGGGCCCCTTCAAGCTGTGTTGCGGGAAACTGGGAAAACCCCCAGAAAAAAAAAAAAAATTCTCGACCAACGCAACGCGTCCCTCGAGCCCCCCCCCCCCCCCCCCCCCCCCCCCCCCCCCCCCTCCCCCCCCCCCCCCCCCCCCCCAACCCAAAGACAACATGCCCTTTCACGGGGACGCTGTAATTTTCCCTTAACCTAGCTACTTTTTTTTCTGGAAAGCCTCACTGCCGGGGAAAAGGGATAACCATTTTGGCAGAACATTCCTGGCAATTTGAGACCCGGGTCGACCCTTTTTTGGGGGGATTTTTCCCCCTGGGGTTTTCATCAAGCTGACTCCACTCTCCCCAAAAGTCCTTCGGATGAGATAAAACCTAGGGGCCCCCGGGCCAACGCCGCAGAACATCTTTCGCACACGTTAGATCCGTTCCCTTTTTCGAAATAGGCATCATGTGCCAAAAAGCATCAAGATGCTTATTCTATTTCCCGAAAAAAAAAGAATAAATAAATAAAAAAATAAATAAATAAAAATAAAAAACAAATAAATAAATTAAAAAAAAAATAAATAAACTGCCCTTTAAGAGCCCGGTTCTGCAACTAGGTGAAATTGCAGGGTTTTCGTTTTGAAGTCCAAGCAAAATGCCTACAAGTCGTAAATTAACTCAAATAGGGTTTTTTTTCATATCTCGGCTAAAAAAATCTCTCTCCCCTTTTTTCTCTCCCCTCCCCTTTCTCTCTCCCCCCCTCTCTCTCTCTCTCTCCTCTCTCCAGTTTGCAACACACCACCACACACACCACACAACCCCCACACAACCACAACCCAAAAAACACAAAAAAAATAAAACAAATTTTTAAAAAAAAACACAAAAAGCCTCGCTCTCGACGACAAGCACACCACCACACACACACACACAAAAACCCCCCACACCAACCAAAACCCCCCAAACACACACAGACACACCAATTTGGCCCCACAGACACCCCGTGGGGGAGGGGGGGGGGGAAATTTAACACAAAACCAAAAAAAAAAAAAACCAAAAAAAAAAAAAAATTCCCCCGGGGCCCCTTTCCTTTTTTTAAAAGTTTTGGTTTTACTTGATACAAAAACCGGATTTTTTCTCTCTCTGTAAAAAACACCGCACAACTTAATTTCCCCCCAGTTGATGAGACTGACACACCCAAATATTTATTTAATTAATAAAACGCCAAGTCTTTCGACAAAAAAGACAAAAGATTAAAAAAAATAACGATTTTTTTTACCCAAAGTTTACCCCCTTACAGTAAAGTATCTGACCCCCCACACTATACCCAAGCAACGCCCCAAACAAACCGTTTTGCGACCTTTTAATTTTTTTATCACACACACAAAAAACCCCCCCAAAAAGCCCCTTTTTAGGGGCCCCAAGGGAAAAAGGAATTGGGGCGTTCCCCCTTCCCCTTTTGTGCCCCCAGTCCCCCAAAAATGCCCGGAAAAAACGTTTTTACGTCACTGGTAAACCCTTTCTGGGGATGGGGGAAAAAGGGCAGAAATTCCCCTTTTTTTTTTTATTACTTTACATGATGCAGGAATGGAGTAGGAAAGGGAACGAAAAGAGATGGCCCAGCAAAAAAATTTTTGATGAAAAAGGGAAAAAAGACTCATTTGAAGTTTTTACCCCAATGGTGTTTTGTTGTTTTTTTTTTTTGTTTGCTGTTGTTTTTGGGGTTGTTTGGTTGGTTAAGGGGTTTTTTTTTGGGGAAAGGGGGGGGGGGTTTTTTTTTCTTATTTGGTTAAGGTTGGTTTTTGGGGGGTTTTTTGGTTGTTTTTTTTTTTTTTGTAACAAGAGATTCAATTTAATTTTAAAATTTTTTAAAGTGTTTTAGCCTTTTGGCCCCAGGTTACACATTGTGTGTGGTGTGGGGGGTGGGGGGGGGGGGGGGGGGGGTGGGGGGGGGGTTCCATTAATATACAAAAAAGGAAAAAAAACATTCGCAATCAAATACAAAGCTACCACACATTTTTGGTTGCACAAAAAAGTATTTAGATACTCCACTTTCCCAAAACAATTTTGTTAAACAAACAGCAACAACAAAACCAGCAACAAAATTTAGACCTGAATTTAAAAAAAAAAGAAAGAAAGAAAATAGCTGGGGCAAAC
>JASPKP010000681.1:30000-37500 GCA_030674155.1 Stramonita haemastoma
ACACACACACACACACACACACACACACACACACACACACACACACACACACATGAGATCACTGGACTTTTAGCTCAGATTGAAGTCACATCACAGTCCATTTAAGATAACTGATATCTCCTGACTACGCAACAAGATCTGACGAGAAATAGAGGACACAGAGTTTCTTTTTGATGTCCCAGAACAATAGGTATTTCTTGTCGATAGGATTATATGTCAGATTGTCAGTCCTGTGTCTCACACGATGTTCGTTATGTCAGACTGGAGACATGTGTCTCACACAATGTCAGCTGCTTCATTTTTGAAGACACTGAGTACTCCACTTGATTCCATTTTCTGAGGTTAAGAGTTATCTATTTCGTACATGATGTCAGGAAGATGATCTGTGATGAGATAGGTCAAATCTTCTCCCTATTGTTCCCTCTTTTGCGCTGAGTAAGTTAGCAGTAAAAGTATGTACATATTGTGAACGTGTGGTCATATGCATTGTGTAACCAGGTATGTCAAGGGTAGGCATGAATGTTATGTTTTCTGACATTCCTCTCTCATGCATGAGTTTTGAAGACTTTTTGTATAGATCTTTATGCATGTAATATGGCTGTATAGGTAGATAGAGTGTGTTAGTGCCCAAGCATGCATGCATGTTTAGGCACTCATACACTCATGTCAGCATATATGTATCTATGTGCACATTTATGCTCACACACATCCACGCATGCATGTGTGTCCATGCACACACACACACATGCATGCACACAAGCATGCATGCACTCAAACATGCACACACACACACATGCACACACACACCACACACACACACGTACGCACGCACGCACGCACGCATGCACGCACGCATGCACGCACGCACGTGCACACACACACACACACACACACACACACACACACACACACACACACACACACACACACACACACACACACACACACACACACACACACACAGAAAAGGGGATAGACGGGATAGCCTAGTGATCGAAACATTGCCTTGCAATTTGACGACCTGGGTTTGATTCCCGTTTGAGGGGATTTTTCTCCTGGAGTTAACATCAGTGCTGACTCCACTCTCCCCAAAAGTCCTTCGGATGAGACTATAAACCAAGGCCCAGTGTGTGAACGCACGCAGAGCATCTTGCGCACTTGTTAAATTTTGTTCCACTTTTCGTAAGAGTAGGCCATTGTGTGCCGGTAGGAACAGATGACAAGATTTACAAAACTTCATACACACGGGGACTGGATGTATAAAGCACATTAGTGCTTATTCCTTCAAATGCACATGAGTGCTTCTTCTTCTTCTTCTTCTTGCTGCTGCTGCTGCTGCTGCTGCTGCTGCTGCTTCTTCTTCTTCTTCTTCTTCTTCTTCTTTCTTCTTCTTCTTCTTCTTCTTCTTCTTCTTCTTCTTCTTCTTCTTCTTCTTCATCTTTATTACATATTGGGGGGGGGGGGGGGGGGGGGGGGGGGGGGGGGGGGGCAGATAGCCTAGTGGTCAGAACATTGCGCTGGCAATTTGAAGACCCGGGTTCGAGTCCGGTCGAGGAAATTTTCTTCCTGGAGTTAACATCAGTGCTGACTCCACTCTCCCCAAAAGTCCTTCGGATGAGACTTTAAACCGAGGCCCCGTGTGCGAACGCACGCAGAACATCTTGCGCACACATTAAATCCTGTTCCGCTTTTTGTAAGAATAGGCCATCGTGTTTGCCGGTGGGAACAGATGACAATATATAATATTTTCAAAACTGCAGACACACGGGGACCGGATGAAAAAAAAGCACATGATTGCTTATTCTGTTATCCTCGATATAAAAGAATAAATAAATAAATAAATTATTGTAGTTGACATGTGATTTCTTTTCTTATCTGTTCAGATATTATGAAGATTACATGATTGACAAGAAAACAGGGGAGTCAAACTTGACCCAGATGTTCATCAGTGTGAGTATGGCTTTGCTAGTTCTGATAGGTCTCTCTGTGTTTCATTCAGTCTCTCAGTGTTTGTCTGTCTGTCTGTCTGTCTGTCTGTCTGTCTGTCTGTCTGCCTGACTCTCTCTCTCTCTCTCTCTCTCTCTCCTCTCTTCTCTCTCTCTCTCTCTCTCTCTCTCTCTCTCTCTCTCTCTCTCTCTTCTCCTCTCTCTCTCTCTCTCTCTCTCCTCGTGTCAGAGTCAGAGCAGATGACATTTACAAAACTGCAAACACATGGGGACTGGATGTAAAAAATCACAAGAGTGCTTATTCCATTATCCTCAATATAAAAGAATAAAATCAAATCAAATCAAAACTCAACTCAAATCAAATCAGATCAAATCAAATCAAATCAAATCAAATCAAATCAAATCAAATCAATCTCTCTCTCTCTCTCTCTCTCTCTCTCTCTCTCTCTCTCTCTCTCTCTCTCCTCTCTCTCTCTCTCTCTCTCTCTCTCTCTCTCTCTCTCTCTCTCTCCATCCCCCTCTCAAGATCTTTTTCATAAGATATCCAATAATGTTTTGTGTTTTGTATGTCGGCTGTCGCTCTATCAGCCTGAGATAGAATAATTTGCAGTTTGTACATTATGATAATCAATATCATAGCAATAAAAAAGATATATGTGTGTGTGTGTGTATGTGTGCGCGCGTGCATACATGTGTAAGCACGTTTGTATATATGCATGTGTGTTTAACTGTAGTTGAATTGTAATGTGTGTCCTATTCATCAGTGATTTATAAATTTTGCAAAAACTTTTATTATGTTGTATTGATAACATTATTAAAAATTTTTTGTCAACAACATATATATGCACATTGTAAAAGAAAAAAAGGGCCTCGCAGATGTATCATGAAATATTCTTAAGGGCGTTTATTTCCCCCTTGATTTCAAGAAATCATTTTGAAGTAAATCTCAGTAATGATTTTAATCTAATATTTCCAAAGTCAGAAAGCAGCTACCTTCATGGTGGGCAAAAAGCGGTTACGTACTCAAAATGTTACCATTTGACCCGGGTTTGAATCCCATTCGGGGAGATTTTTCTCTTGGATTTAACATCAGTGCTAACTCCACACTCCCTAAAAGTCCTTCAGATGAGACTATAAACCAAGGCCCCATGTGTGAACACTTGCAGAACATCTTGCACACATGTTAAATCATGTTCCGTTTTCCTAAGAGTAGGCCATCGTGTGCCGGTGGGAACACATGACATTTACAAAACTGCATACACACGGGGACTGGATGTAAAAAAGCACATGAGTGTTTATCCCATGATCTTTGAAATAAAAGAATAAATAAATGAATAGATAAAACCATTCATGAACCTGAAAGCTAACTGAGGAATGAAAAAAAGAGGCAACGTTATGATCACACTAACGTATATTTCTGTAGTGCATTTTTGAAAATGCATGCGTCAGGATAACGCTGTTTTGCAGGAGGCACTGGTGTTTTTGGAGAAACAAGTGCAGCAGAAGCAGCCATTTTTCCTCTACTGGGCTGTGGATGCCACCCATGAACCGGTTTACGCCTCCAAGAAGTTTCTGGGAACCAGTCTGCGAGGACGGTAAACCCCTTTCTTATATATATAGAGAGAGATATAGATATATATATATATATATAGAGAGAGAGAGAGAGAGAGAGAGAGGGGGGGGGGGGACACTGAACACTGAAAAGTTTTATTGTACATCGGCCTTAGACCACTATACAAAACATGTTTGAGGCAGGGGGAAGGAGAGAGAGAGAGAAAGGAGAGAGAGAGAGAGAGAGAGAGACAAGGCAAGGCAAGGCAAAATTCTTTTATTCAAGGATAATAGATAAGCACACATGTGCCTTTTTACATCCAGTCCCCGCCCCTTTCAGGGATAACATAAAGATAAAAAGACAGCCTCAACTAAAACAAGAACAATTATAATGATCCAATTACCAAGAGCAAACCATACCAAGTATCAAACAACAGGTAAGAAATAAGACAGAGATACAATATTAAGGTAATATTATAAAAAAAAGGCACTCATTCAGAAACGAAAATAAGAAGAAAGAATCAGTGATGATTTTGATTTGAATAATAAACAAGCAAACAAACAAAGAAACCAACAAAAAAAATAAAAAAATAAAAAATAAAAAAACACAAAACAAAAAAATAATAAAACAAACAAACAAACAAACAAACAAACAAACAAAAAAAGGCGCAATGATTATAGATCAAACATGAGAATATGATGAGGTTAATGACTGAAAACATCAATCCACCACCATCTATCATCAAAATATGTCCCATAAAACATAAGATTTTGATAAAGGGTGAGAAAGAACAACAACAACAGGTAAGAAATAAGACAGAGATACAATATTAAGGTAATGTTATAAAAAGGCACTCATTCAGAAACGAAGATATGAAGTGAGAATCAATGAAGAATTTGATTTGAGTACAAAAAACCAAACAAAAACCAATCAAAGCAACAACAAAAAAACAAAAACAAAAAAAAGGCGCAATAATTAAAGAGCAAACATGAGAATATGATGAGGTTAAATGACTGAAAACATCAATCCCACCATCTATTATCAAAATAAGTCCCATAAAGCACAAGTTTTTGAACAAGAAAAAACCCAACTCACGCTCACACACACACACACACACACACACACACACACACACACACACACACACACACACACACACACACACACACACACACACACACACCTCACTTAGTCTTATGATTATAGTCATAAGATCATCATAATCAGAGAGAAGTGAGGAGGGAGAGGGCAGATAGTTGGAGAGGGGAGAAGTGTGGTTTGTTATTTTTGATTCATCAAGTAGATTAGAAGGTGACTTTTGAAGGTTGTTGATGATTGATACTGTTTAATTGAGTCAGGGAGGGAGTTCCATAGCGTAAGGCCTGAGTATAGTAAACTGGTTTTGAACAAGTCTATTCTTGGGATTGGGACACTTGGCTTTACGGTATTTCTGGAATGATTCATTGGGAATTTGTCTTTTAGGGATGTGGGGACATTTCCTGTCAGTATCTTAAACATCATGATGCCTTTGTTATATTTTAGTCTTTGGTGTAGGGGAAGGATATTTAACTGAGTATAATCCCCTTCTTGCAAGGTTGTTTTCTTCAGAAGGACCAGTTTGAGACCACGTTTATACAAACTTAGTAATGGTTTCATGATATTTGCAGAGAGAGAGAGAGAGAGAGAGAGAGAGAGAGAGAGAGAGAGAGAGAGAGAGAGATTTGATTTGATTTGATTTGATTTGATTTGATTTGATTTGATATGATTTGATTCATTATTTTATATTGGGAGGCCGGGATAATGGAATAAGTTCTCTTGTGCTTTTTTTACATCCAGTCCCCGTATGTATGCAGTTTTGCAAATGTCATCTGAGAGAGAGAGAGAGAGAGAGAGAGAGAGAGAGAGAGAGAGAGAGAGAGAGAGAGAGAGGAGGGAGGGAGGGAGGGAGGGAGGGAGGGAGGGAGGAGAGGGAGGAGAGAGGGAGAGAGAGAGAGAGAAGAGAGAGAGAGAGAGAGAGAGAGAGAGAGAGAGAGAGAGAGAGAGAGAGAGAGAGGTGATGGTTTGAATGCGGGTGTGTCTATATCACCAAGTAGTGAGGGACATTAAACAAAACAAACAAACAAACAATCCCTTTCGTTATTAATGGAGCTCACCGTCTACATGGTCCACACTCCATAATTACATTGTTGTCATTATTGTAGTGTAGTATGATATTGTACGCCGCTTGGAAGTCATGGCAGATTTCTCTGCTTGAAATTTGGGCTGCTCTCCCTAGGAAGAGGGTGTCACCACAAGAGCAGCACCACCCATTACTTTTTGTTGTTTTTTTTCCTGTCTGCATGTGTATTTTGGTTCCCTATCAGAGTAGCATCTCCCCACCCTGGGGATGCCAGGGGGCCTGTCAGTATAAACAGCATCCCCACCTTCTAGAAATTCTGTGCTAGGAATTCCCTCTTTGCTTTCCCACTCTTTTGTTTCTGCCTTGTTCCTTCCCTTCCAGTCACTTCCTCCTTGTCTGTGTTCTGCCTTCTTGGTCTATTCTCTTGCCTTTTTTTTTTTTTCTAGAAAGACTTAAAAGATAAAAGTTCTCTCTCACGCCGAAGTTGGATGTTCTGGGCCTGACCTGTCTTGCGCTTAACAGCAGTGCAACGCATTTTCGCTCATATGACAGATAATGATAGAACTTTTTCTTTTTTTGGTTCTTTTTTGCTTATACAAACAAAACAGAAATTTACTGGAAAATTTCTTCTACTCTTTCCTACTTTCTTTCTCCTACTTTCTGTCTATAGTTTGATAATCAATCAAAATTGGCAACTAGACCCCACCTACCTTCCTGAAATGGTTCGCAGCAGAAAAGTGGGTGAGGTGCAAAGCGACTCATTTCACGGTGGAGCCTCATAATTATATACATGCCATACATTGTTCAGTGGTCAGAGCGCTTGCTTTCCCACAACCAATGTTAGGCAGCGTCAAGCGTGGTTGGCCAGTTGGATGGGTGTCCGTTTGCACACCTTGGCTTCAGTACAGTCCCCCCCCCCCCCCCCCAGTTCACCCAGCTGTAAATGGGTACCTGTCCTCTTTAGGGTCAGGGAAGGTAAAGCAGCGAGGGAGAGGAGATGGGCACCGCCACCCTTAAACATGCTGGCCCCTAGAGAAGCTGAGGTTCTCTCACACCTCCGCTCCCCAATGACCACACAGGTTATGGGGGGACACCTTTACCTTTACCTTTACATTGTGGTCCTGATGGTGGTCAGGTACGGGGATGCTACTGTTGTTACCGCTCTCAACATGCTGGCCCCTAGAGAAGCTGAGGTCTCTGACACCTCGCTCACCTATGACCACATAGGTTATGGGGGGACACCTTTACTTTTACCTTTACATTGTGGTCCTAATGATGGTGGTGATCAGGTATGGGATGCTACTGTTGTTACCACCCTTAACATGCTGGCCCCTAGAGAAGCTGAGGTCTCTGACACCTCGCTCACCTATGACCACATAGGTTATGGGGGGACACCTTTACTTTTACCTTTACATTGTGGTCCTAATGATGGTGGTGATCAGGTATGGGGATGCTACTGTTGTTACCACCCTTAACATGCTGGCCCCTAGAGAAGCTGAGGTCTCTGACACCTCGCTCACCTATGACCACATAGGTTATGGGGGGACACCTTTACTTTTACCTTTACATTGTGGTCCTAATGATGGTGGTGATCAGGTATGGGGATGCTACTGTTGTTACCACCCTTAACATGCTGGCCCCTAGAGAAGCTGAGGTCTCTCACACCTCGCTCCCCTATGACCACACAGGTTATGGGGGGACACCTTTACCTTGACCTTTACACTGTGGTCCTAATGATGGTGGTGGTGGTGGTCAGGTACGGGGATGCAGTGAGGGAGCTGGATGAGGGGGTGGGCCAGATCCTGGAGAAGCTGCACCAGCTAGGCGTGGCCAACAACACCCTCACCGTCTTCTCCTCAGACAACGGCGGAGCCACCTACGCC
>JASPKP010006813.1:0-2500 GCA_030674155.1 Stramonita haemastoma
TGTGTGGGGGTTGTGTGGGGGTTGTGTGTGTGGGTGGTTGTGTGTGTGTGTTGTGTGTTTGGGGGGGGGTGTGTGTGTGTGTGTGGGGGCACACCTGTGTTGTGTGGTGTTGTGGTGGTGTTGTGTGTGTGTGTGTGTGAAGGAGTTGGTAAGGGGAAGATTTTTTTTTTTAAAAAATTTTTAGTATGAGATAATGGAAAAAGCATTCATATCCAGCAGACCAAAAGCAGTGTGCGTGTTTGCCACAGCATGCGCAAAAAAAAATTTGTATAGAAAGGCTAGCTCGCCTTCACCCATGAAGTTATATGGAAAAATGTACGTGCGTTTGAAAACAGGGTAAGATGAAGCGACACTCCTTAACCATGGCCATACACAACATATCACAGCTGCCGCCTTTCCTCTCTGCTGCAGAAAATGATCTGTCACATGCAGTCATCGTGTTTCCGCTTGCTGGCACAATCTATTATTCTAAAACTTTTTCTTCTGTCTTACTCTTTTGATTTTAGAGTATAAAGAATGTGGTGTGTGTGTTGATGTTTATGTGTGTGTGAGTGTGTATGTGAGTGTGTGTGTGTGTGTGTGTGCATGTGTTAAAATGTGTGTGTGTGTATGTGTGAGTGTGTGTGTGTGAGTATGTATGTGTGTGTGTGTGTGGTGTGTGAGACAGAGAGAAAAGGAGAAAAGAAGAAAAAAGAGAAAGAGTGTGTGTGTGTGTGCGTGTATGCATGTCAATAAAATTTGTACAGGACGATTTTGTTAAGCCTTCTGCTTATAAAAGGTATAGTAGAAAGAACTATGGGCATGGGGAAAAGTCCATGTGCTTGAGGTGGGGTGAGATTGAAGCGAAAACTTCCTTAGCGATGGCCATACACAACATGTCACAGCTGGCCGCCTTTCCTCTCTGCTGCAGAAAATGATCTGTCATATACAGTTTATCGTGCTTCCCTTGCTGGCACAATCTAGTCCTACGGGTTTTTTTTCTGTCATATCTTTTGATTATTTTTAGAGTGCCAAATGGGGTTGTGTGGGGTGTGGTGTGTGTGTGTGTGTGTGTGTGTTGTGTGTGTGTGTTGTGTGTGTGTGCATGCATGCATGCGTGCGTGCATGCATGTGTATGGGATATTGTTTCCTATCATTTTCAGAAGTAAAAAACCTCATTACTAGCCTCTCTTCTACAAAAAAAATAATCATTGCATCAATTTTTGATAAGATTGATTTTCACAGAATGATAATATTTGAGAGACGTATTTGAAGAATAAGGCAGGCACGTGGGCCAAGGGGAAGACAGAAATAAACAGAGAGATGATATGGTTTAGAAATGCTTCAGATAAACGAGCAAGATATTGAAAAGATTAGATGATGTTTGGTTTTTAACTTGAGGTGAATGTATTGCAATGCTGAATTGATAAGTGACAGACAGCCTTGATATGGCCTGTTGGTTGGTGGACCTGGTTATAAACAACATGAAATGAATGAGTCACATCATTTCGCTCAAGAGGGAAAATATTGAGAAAAAAAAAAACCAAAACAATTAATCCATCCACAACCTGAACCCCCCACTTTAAGCCCCATTAAGTGATAGTTAAACCGTCTAATAGCTAACCTTTCAAAAACCCCAAAGTTGTGAATTAACTTGGGGAACCCTGATAGCATCTTTTTGCTTGTCCAACTCTTCACTGTTTCGATGGCTGCTGTGATTGGTTAAGGAGCTCCACACAAAGCTTTCTCCATCCTTTGCCATCTTGTCCTGTCCTCTGCCCAGTTTTAAAACTCTCATGTTGTCTTAAAATAAACCATGTTTTGTCTGTGTAGCTTCATTGTGCTCTTTTGTTGATGTAGTTTTTGTAATGAATAATGTTATTGCATCCATTGGGTCCTTGAAGTCAAGAGAAGTCAATCTTGACAGTACAGCATCTAGTGAATCTAGGATGGGGATTTTTGTTATCTTTCTATCTCCCAGATCAACTTTAAGTGTAGACCGCCAGTGCCTTATTCCCTCTTGGGGTGTGTGTGTGTGTGTGTGTGTGTGTGGGGGTTGTGTGTGTGTTTTTGTGTGTGTGTGTGGTGTGTGTGTGGTGTTGTGTGTTGTGTGTGTGGGTATGTTGTGTTGTAGTGGGATGTGTGTGTTGTAGTGTGTGTGGGGTGTGTGTGTGTGTGTGTGTGGGGTGTGTGTGGTGTGTATACACATGCAGAAATTTAAAAATGTTCAGTAAGGTTCCAGTAATCATGTCAGTGTTAAATGGTCACAGAAAAACAAACACACCCATTATCAACCGGGGCAATGAAATGAGCTGCTCTGAATCCGAGTTTTTTTTCATATCGGGATAATGGAATAACCCTCATGTGCTTTTTACATCCATCCCCGTGGTGTGCAGTTTTGTCTATTCTGTCATCTGTTCCCACTGCACACAAGGGCCACCCCTTTGAAAAGCGGAATGTGTCAGTGGAGGCCAACAGGCAGACCTCCTTAAAGTTACCACACTATGCATACCACCAGTAA
>JASPKP010006815.1:0-7500 GCA_030674155.1 Stramonita haemastoma
CCCCCCCCCCCCCCCCCCCCCCCCCCCCGAGTCCCAAACTGGGATTTGCCGGGATTTATACACAGTAAATTTCCATCATGCTGTGACCATCACTAATTGCTACCACATGTCAAAGCTCTACCAAGCTAGAAGGAGAAACCCTGTCGAGTGTCTGGAAGTAATTATAGCTGCTGGTCTGTATTTAGAAGGAGGGAAAGGCCAGCTAGCATGTGTGCCTGACCCGATTTCGTGATGGAATGCAAAATCTAGGGGCAGTTTGTGTTCAGAGATACCGAATGCAAGAGGGTTAAGTTGTTTGGGGGAGGTACAGTTGAGGTGAGAGGTTAATCTGAAAACATTGGCTGGAGTCCTATTGAACTGTAAGTTTCAGGAGACTCCAGCCCCCCACCCCACCCCACCCCCTCGCCTCTCGCTTGTGACCTGATGGTGCAGATTCACCTGAAGATGCCTATTTGAGGGATTTTTCCCCCCCTGGGGTTGACATGAGTACTGACTCCACCCCCTGAAAGATCTTGGGCTGAGGCTATAAACTTGAAGTCCCATGTACGAATGCATGCAGAACATCTTGTGCACATGTTAAAGCTCATTCCATCTTTCAGAGGAGCGGATGACAAAACTATTTTATATGCTTGCATGCTGGTGTGGTGTTTAGACATCATCCCTGAAATCAGAACACTGCTACATTAATGGCAGGCAAACAGTTAAAGGTAAAGGTGTCTTATAACCTACATGGTCATAGGGAAGCCAGGCATCAGAGACTTCAGCTTCTCTAGAGGCCAGCATGTTCAGGGTGGCACCCATCTCCTCTCCCTCGCTGTTTTACCTTCCCTGACCCTGAAGAGGGCAGGTAACCATTGACAGCTGGGTGAACTGGGGGACTGTACTGAAGCCAAGGTGCGCAAACAGTCCCCCATCGACTTGGTAACCGCGCTCAATGCTGTTTAAAACCTTAGCTTGGGGAAAAGCGAGTGCTCTGACCACTGAGCTATCCTGTCCTGTAGACTGCATATGCGAAATCTCAACACTGACAAACATGAGCTGTAGCTGAGGAATGGAAATCTGTGAATAAAGTGAAAGGAAGAAGAGCAGAGGTTTGCCCTGTAGTACTAACACTCATCAGCCATGTCCCAGGCATCGTGGTCGGCTGCGTGATCTCGAACATACTCCAGCACAGTGTCCAGCTTGCAGTCCCTGGCTCGGTGTCTGCAAAACAGGACCAACCACACTCATTTTTTTAATTTTTTATTTTTTATACCACTTTATGTTCACATTCATTTTTTATTTTTTTATTTTTTATACCACTTTATGTCACAGCAGATTTCTCTGCGTGAAATTTGGGCTGCTGTCCCCGGGGAGAGCGCGTCACCACAAGTGCAGCGCCTACCCTTTTTTTTTTTTTTTTTTGATATATATATAGCCCCGAGCCGCCCTTGGGACTCCAACTCCCCAATTTTTTCTCAGGGGTGGTGTCTAAACATGACACCTGTGTGCATGCTTTTTTTTTTTTTCAAGAATTTTGTCATCCGCTCCTACCGGCACACGATGGCCTGCTCTTCCAAAAGGCAGAACGGGGTTTTAACGTGTGCGCAAGATGTTCTGCATGCATTCGCACATGGGGCCTTGGTTTATAGTCTCATCCGAATGACAGTGACATTCAGTTCTTTTTTTTTTTCACAATAACACAATAAACCAATGACATGTGGACTGACTGCCTGGGAAAAACAGGCCTCTTGCTGAGTAAATTCTACATCAAAATTTCTAATGAAGTAATAAGCTTCAGCAATGAAACATATAAGATATTTACAAACTGACATTTTCTTTGCATATTTGTTGTCCCTGGCAAAATTGTGTAGAAAAAAAGCCACTCTAATAGAGAAACAAATACAGTTGCAAACAGGGAAAAAAAAAAATTAAATAATGGGTAGGCGCTGCACTTGTGGCGACGTGCTCTCCCTGGGAAGAGCAGCCTGAGTTTCACAGCAGAGAAATCTGCTGTGACATAAAGTGGTATGAAATAAATATTTTCCTGTTGAGCAGGCTAAGACATCTTGAAGGTGCATGTAATCACATCTCTAATCATCACGACAGACAATTTTTTCCTTGTGAAATGTTAAGTAAAGTCAAAAACACTTTAACCCTGCCATGAAGGGTAACTGTGAAACAGGGGAAGAAGTTTATTTTCTTATTACTATTCCTATTCTTACTATTCCTCCAGTTTCAGTTGCCTATACTGAGGTACTTTACTTATTTTGTTTATGTATTTATTTATTTCTTTATATCGAGGATAATGGAATAAGCACTTGTGTCTTTTTCACATCTAGACCCCGTGTGTATGCAGTTTTGTCAATTTTGTCATCTGTTTCCACCTGCACATGATAGCCTACTCTTTCTAAAAGCAGAGCAGGATTTAATGTGTGCGCAAGACATTTTGCATCAGTTTATAGTCTCATCCAAAGGACTTTTGGGGAGAATGGAGTATGCACTAATGTTAACTCCAGGAGAAAAGTCTCCTCGAACGGGAATTGAACCCAGGTCATCAAACACGACACCTGTGTGCATGCTGGTTTTTTTTTTTAATATAATTTTGGCATCCGCTCCTACCGGCACGCAATGGCCTGCTCTTCCTCTCTTACCCCCATTCGAAGAGATACAGTTAGAACATTTCTAGATGAGGGAGTGTACACTCTTCTAGGGTTGTGTCTAAGCTCTGTCCTTTGTTTTGTTCCGTTTGTTGTTGTTTTTTCTCCATGGTTTGGTTGGTTGATTGTTTGAGATTTCTGTTTTGTTCTTATGGGTTCTTGTTTTGTTCCGTTTGGTTTTTCCCTCTATGGTTTGGTTGATTGTTTGAGATTTATGTTTTGTTCTTATGGGTTTTTGTTTTGTTTTGTCCCCTCCCCACCAAAGAGAGGGACTCACCTGAGGGGAGGCGACTCCAGCATGCAGTGTACCATCTTCACCACCACCTTCTGCAGCACGGGATTGTGGGTACGCACCATAGCCATCAGGGAATCGGGTAAACTGCGCTGTTGGAGCAACTGCTCACAGGCCTGCAGACATGCGTGTGTAGACACAGAATATGTACATGGATGGAGACACACATGTGTGCATGCATGAACGCAAGCATGTTTGTACACATGCGTGCACACACATGTGCACGCACAGGTATACATGTGGGCATGCAGGTGTGCAACTATGTATACATACACACATGCATGCATGCATGTACACACGCATGCGCACACACACACACACACACACACACACACACACACACACACACACACACACACACACACACACACACACACACATTTCAACAAACTTACACACACAAGCACACACTCACACAACACACACAGCACACACACTCACAAAGGTACACATGCATGCATGAACAAGTGTACACACATAAACGCAGGCACTTAGGTGCACGCACGCACACACATGCAGACACACACACATACACCCCCCCTCCCAACCCACACACACACACAGACACACAGACACACACACACAAATGGTCAACACAATCAACACAAATGGTCAGTATACAGAGATACACATGTAAAAATCAGCCAATAGTGATTGAGTTAAAAAAGTGAATAACTATCTATCCAACTAACCAAGGCACTAAGTCTATAAGTAAGTCATTCTGCATTACTAATAATTCAACTCACTATCGAACAAAACTTATTTCTTCTTCGTCGAATGCTCAGACAGCAACTATTGTTGTTCTGTCATATGAATAAAATTGCCTTGCGCTGCCGTCAAGCTCCTGACAAGTGAGTCCCAGCACTTCTGACATCAGCATGGGAAAGAATTGTTATTTTTTAAAAGTGTTTCTGGAAACAAAAGCCAGGGAAATGGACTAAGAAGGCAGAAAACAGACAAGAAGAAGGTGACAGGAAGAAAAGGAACAAGGCAGAAAAAAAGAAAGGGATAGAGAAGGAGGAGTTCCTAGCACAGAATTTCCAGAAGGTGGGAATGCTATTATTACTGACAGGCCCCTACCATCCCCATAGGGGAATCTAACAAAACAAAAGAAAAGAGATATGTATATCATTACAAAAATATCAATCTTTTAACCCTCTTAGTCGCGATCCGGGATTTGCCGAGATTGAATAATTACCCCCCCTAAAACCTGAACCGGGATTTGCCAGGATTTACACACAGTAGATTTCCATCACACTGTGACCATCACTAATTGCTAACACATGTCAGAGCTCTATCAGACTAGAGGTAGAAACCCTGTTGAGTGTCTGGAAGTAATTATAGCTGCTGCCATGTACTTAGAAGGAGGAAAAGGCCAGTGACCATGTGTGCCTGACCTGATGTCGTGATGGAGTGCAAAATCTAGGGGCAGTTTGTGTTCAGAGAATCCGAATGCAGGAGGGTTAAAAAAAAAAAATGTTTGGACTACCGTGGGGTTTTCAGCGAAGTACAGCAAGATCTTGGAGGCCAGCAGATATAGACGTTCATCCATCGTCTTGAAAGGAACCTGAGTCAGCGACTGCAGCAATGCTTCCTGAAAACAACACACACACACACATATGAATACACACACACACACACACACACAAACACACACACACACACACACACATGAGCACACACACATGAGCACACACACACACACACACACACACACACACACACACACACACACACACACACACACACACACACACACACAACTACTGCTAAACTACTTGTGGTGGTGCCATTTTGTATTTTAATCATTTCAGCATCCCCACGACTTATCAAGCATCTGCTTAATATTTGGGGTTCTTTTTCTTTTCTTTTTTTTCAATTCTTCAGCTAGAGCTCTGAGGTTCACCAATGGTGAGATTTTCCTTACCCAACCACTTTCTCACCATTTAAGGCCAGAAACATTCCAACTTTGAGGATAAATGTCTCAACATGACACCAATGTGCATGTGTTTTAAAAACTTTCTCATCTGTTCATCCCATTTTCTCACCCCACCCAGGTGTAAAAGGGGTACCAACCTTGTGTTGGGGGTTAACCCTGTGATAGACTGGCATCCTATCCAGGGAGGAGTCTATGACTCTCAGTCGCTTAACTCCACAGAAACTGGGATAAGCACCGGCCTGATGAGCCTTAGGCTCGGGACAGACTTTAACTTTTACTAACATCTGTTCATACATGCAATGTCCTACTTTTCCAAAAGGAGGAATGGGTTTTAATGTATGCGCAAGATGATCTGCATGCATTTGTCCTCGGGACCTCGGTTTATAGTCTCATCGAAAGAAGTTTCAGGGCAGTTAAAGGTGGGCAAAATGGTCAAATATGCAAAATCACACCACTGGTGAACCTCAGAGCTCTAGCAGAAACATCCCCTCAAACGTGGTGGAGGCATGAATTTGCATCATCAAACCGCAGGCTCAAAGCACTAACCACTAGGCTCCTTCCCTTCTCTGCTTGATAAACCTACAGTCTGATGTGGAGTAGTACATACGGAGCATTCTGTACAATGCAACACCTTCAAAAGGTAAAGGTGTTCCCGTAACCTATGCAGTCATAAGGAGCATTCTGTACAATGCAAAACCTTCTTCAAAAGGTAAAGGTGTTCCCGTAACCTATACAGTCATAAGGAGCATTCTGCACGATGCAAAACCTTCAAAAGGTAAAGGTGTTCCCGTAACCTATACAGTCATAAGGAGCATTCTGCACGATGCAAAACCTTCAAAAGGTAAAGGTGTTCCCGTAACCTATACAGTCATAAGGAGCAGTCTGTACAGTGCAAAACCCTCTTCAAAAGGTAAAGGTGTTCCCGTAACCTATACAGTCATAAGGAGCAGTCTGTACAGTGCAAAACCCTCTTCAAAAGCTAAAGGTGTTCCCGTAACCTGTGCGGTCGTTGGGGAGCGAGATGTCTGAAACCTCTAGGGGCCAGCATGGTGAGGGAGATGCCCATCTCCTCTCCCTCACTAAAAAAAACCCTCTTAGTTAGCAAAACCCTAATACAGAAACCGTTACCTGTGCGCAGATGACATCAGCATTCTCAATGGCCAAAAGTTCCAAAGTCTGCAGTGTGAAGCGAAGCGTCTCCACATCATTACTGCTGGACAGCTCTACAAGGGTGCGCACTGCCCACATCAATCATCCATACTGATTCATAATGTCACAGATAATGGAGCAAAAACAACAACCACCAACGAAATGAGAGAGCTCTTACAATTACAATGTAGAAAAATTAAAGCTTCATTGACCTTGGTAGCACTGAATTTACAGCAGCAGGCTCACAGGTGCTGATTGAACTAATTAACATTGGCCAGAGTTGTTTTTGAAGCAGTGTGGGGTCAAACAACTCTTGATATTACTATGTAAAACTGAACTAAGTGTGTAAAATAACAAATCACTGAAAAGCTTAGATAACAAGATTTTATATGAGTGTAATTTTATAGCTTTTATAGCAAAATGTAGTGTTTATGATTATGTTAAAAAAAAAAATTTAATTGCAAGTGCACTACCAATCACTGTTGTGTCATCAGGGCCCTGGATTGATTTTAACATGATAAGCAATGTTGTTGCGGTGCAAAAATGTCACGATTAGGTAAACACTATCTCTTGACATTAGTTTTGATGAAATAAGGAGTTTGTGTCACTTTATCAGATGTCAAATACTTGGAAAAGTCTAGCAAAATAATCAATGCCATTGCCATAGTCATGGCGGAGAACACTGATTTCATGCAAAGTGGTGGCTTTCTATGACAAAAATACAGCAATCGCTTGATTTTGTATGATGCAAAGTACTCAGCAGCATATTGGTTTGACTCAACAACAATTATTTCAGAGCCAAGTTACATCAAAATAAAGTAAAACAATCTTCAAAATAATTAGTATAGGGGGTGGTGGGATAGGCTAGTATTTTTTTGTATTTTTGTATTTTGTACCACTTTATGTCACAGCAGATTTCTCTGCGTGAAATTCGTGCTGCTCTCCCCGGGGAGAGCGCATGGCCACAAGTGCAGCGCCTACCCATTATTTTTTTTTATATATACAGCCCCAAGCCATCCTGGGGACTCCAACCTCAGGGATGGTGTCTAAACACGACACCTGTGTGCATACTGTTTTTTATTAATAATTTTGTCATCTGCTCCTACCGGCACCAATGGCCTGCTCTTCTGAAAGGCGGAACAGGGTTTAAACATGTGCGCAAGATGTTCTGCGTGCATTTGCACCCAGGCCTTGCTTAATAGTCTCATCCGAACAACTTCAACATTCAGTGTCTTCAATTTTTCTTTCCGTCAAACTAGGAAAAAAAGGGCGAGGCTGTGAAATCGAACCTAGAACCTCACGTAGTTTACTTGTTGAGAGACGAACGTCTTAACCCTCCTGCCACCTTCCTTCCTCTTCAAAGTGGGGGGGGGAAAGTGACAGCTGTCAGAGGAAGGGACAGGGTAGGGGGAGGGGAAAGGGCCTGGGGGTAGCGTTGCCTGAGCCATTACCGAGTCCTCGTCGACTGGCCATGTCAGCAC
>JASPKP010006816.1:0-7500 GCA_030674155.1 Stramonita haemastoma
ACCCATGATACTACTGATCACAGTGACAATACAGCCAAGTGTGACCCCTCTACTGCTGAAAACATCAATGCTACACTCAAGTCCGACTCCTCTAGGACTGAACACGACTGTGGAGTCACTGGACATAGCATGGGTGATGTGTCAGACAGCCATGGTACAGCAGCAAAGAGTAATGATATCACGAGATCCTTCCATGAACACAGGCCAGATAACCACAGACACAACCCAGCTGCAGACACGGATGGCAGTGAGTTCATTTCCTGCAGTCATGACATCACTGCATCCAGCAGCCATCCATATACATACAATGCTGAAGCAGTGAGATATGACATCACTGCTGGTGATCCACATACATACAATTCTGAAGCAGTGAGATATGACATCACTACTAGTGATCCAAATACTATAGCCACTGATGACAACAGCAGTATTACAACAAGTCTGCCCAGAAGAAACTTAGCACACACATGTACAGTGTCTAATAAAGACTTCAGTACTCAGCCCAATTCAGTGGAGCGTGGTTTAAAACCCCATGTCTGTGAAAATGGTGGCAGAGCATCCAGCAAATCTACATCTTTAAAACAGCCCACATTCCTTCACACTGGGCAAAAGTCAGACAGATATGTGCAGAGGGGTGAGTCATGTGAGACAAACGCTTCTTTACATAATCAATCATTCATCCACAAGGAACAAAAGACCGCCGCCTCGACCTTGACAAACTGTGAAAAACTGTTTCCCCAGAAGTCAGGTATAAACAAACATAATGTGATGCCAATCCACACAACAGACAAGTCACATACATGCCCATTTTGTGAAAAATCATTTAGACTTAAGGCTTCTTTGTGTGCTCACATTCGAATCCATACAGGAGAAAAGTCACACGTGTGTACAGACTGTGGAAATGCTTTTAAAGACAAAGCAAATCTTAACAGACACGTGCTTATCCATACAGGACAAAAGCCACATGCCTGTGCCATTTGTGGGAAAACTTTTAATCAAAAATCAAGTTTAAACACACACATGCATATCCACTCAGGAGACAAGCCACATGCCTGTGTGGACTGTGGACATACTTTCAAATGCAAATCTTACTTAACCAGACACATGCTTATCCATACAGAAACAAAAGCCACATGCCTGTGCCATTTGTGGCAAAAGTTTTAATCGAAAATCAACTTTAAACATACACATGCTTATTCATGCAGGACAAAAGCCACATGCATGTGCAAATTGTAGAAAAACTTTCAGACGCAAATCCCATTTAAACACACACATGCTTATCCATACAGGAGAAAAGCCACATGCCTGTGCCTTTTGTGGAAAAAGTTTCCGTGAAAAATCAAGTTTAAACAAACACATCTTAATCCATACAGGGCAAAAGCCACATGCCTGTGACATTTGTGGAAAAACTTTCAGACGCAAATCAGATTTAAACAGACACATGCTTATCCATACAGGACAAAAGCCACATGCCTGTGACATTTGTCGAAAAACTTTCAATCAAAAATCAAATTTAAACACACACATGTTTATCCATACAGGACAAAAGCGACATGCCTGTGCCAATTGTGGAAACACTTTCAATCAAAAATCAAGTTTAAACAGACACATGCTTATCCATACAGGACAAAAGCCACATGCCTGTGACATTTGTCGAAAAACTTTCTATCAAAAATCAAGTTTAAACAGACACATGCTTATCCATGCAGGAGAAAAGCCACATACCTGTGACATTTGTGGAAAAACTTTCTATCAAAAATCATGTTTAAACAGACACATGCTTATCCATACAGGACAAAAGCCACATCTCTGTGCGAATTGAAGAAAAGCTTTCAATCAAAAATCAAATTGAAAGAGACACGTGTTAATCCATACAAGAAAAAAGCCACATGCCTGTACAGACTGTGGAAGAAATTTTGATAAAAAATCAAATTTAAATACACATAAGCTGGTTCACACAAGAGAAAGGGATATTTAAAAAGGGAAAAATCCACAGCATATTTGAACATGTTTTACACAAACTACCCTCTCCAATTACTCTATCAACTTTTAAGAACTTCTTAGCTAACCAAAAATAAATCTTAAAGGTTTTTTTATAACCATGCAGACTCAGATTTTTTCCTTAACTCTCTCAAGAAAACTGAAATTTCGGAGAGGAAAGAGTGTTTCATCATCAAGGATGTGTAAACTACAATAAAAGCAAACACGTTATTATCTAACGGAGGTCAGACAGAAAGACAGAAATAAGAAAATTGTTTATAACAATCCAGATCAACATGATTCTCTCTCTCTCTCTCTCTCTCTCTCTCTCTCTCTCTCTCTCTCTCCTCTCTCTCTCTCTCTCTCTCTCTCTCTCTCCTCTCTCTCTCTCTCTCTCCTCTCTCTCTCTCTCTCTCTCTCTCCTCTCTCTCTCCTCTCTCTCTCCTCTCTCTCTCTCTCTCTCTCTCTCTCTCTCTCTCCTCTCTCTCTCTCTCTCTCTCTCTTCTCTTTCTCTTTCTATATGTCTGTCTCTCTGTCTGTGCCTGTGTGTGTATAAGGAGGGGGAGGATCACTGTGTTATGTCATCTTCATTATTCTTTTCATTATGTTTATACATGTAGTTTTACTGTGCAAAAGTGCTGGGGTTTTTTTTTTCAGCTGAACAGCCAGCTGCATTGTTCTGCATTGATGTTCTGTCTTGTGTTTCATTCCTTTACATTATCAACCAGCAAGAGATAAAACATCTGTACCTCATTTCTCACAAACAGGTTTTACAACACAATGACTACCTGTTATCCAGCTCTGTATAAACAGGTTGCTGTGTTTTAGGCAGGTATAAACGATAAATTGACGAATTGATGGAATAAGCTGAGATATCATCACATGATTGAACACAGAGAAATAAAGGATTAGGTCTGATGTATATTTGCTTTTATTAAGTGCTAAGTAGGTAAAATATAGTAACATTTATATCTTTATCAAGTTATCAAACTGCTACACACATGTTGAAATAATTATAGGGTTAAAAAACAAAAAGCACAATATGACAGCTTTTCGCAAAATTTACATTTATTGCCGAAAACTGACCTCCATTTAGTTAGCTTTTTTCTGCTGTGTTCCCATGTACAAAAATGTACTTTCTTAAAAAATGTTTGGATCTGTTTTTTATATCAAGAAACCTTACTCAGCACATAAGCTCAAAACAGTAACTTGAACATGTGTTTTTGTAATGTGTTTTTTTTTCTATTGTATTCATTTCTGCGTAGCAACTATTCCTTAAGTCAATGTATTGTTCTGCATTAATTGTATAAGACAAGGAGAGACTTACCTGGTAAGTTGAGTCTTGTCGAGAATTCTGACGAATTTCTCCCGATGAAACCGGAACAGAGTGCACTTGAGATAAACACCACTTGCCAGCCGTCAGTCATTGAGAGTGCAACGAATAAACACTGAGTCAGTGAAGATACAACACACAGGTTATAGAGCTACTGGTCTATATGGGTGGGTGACAGAATTAAAGGGAGGGCAAGTGCACTCTGTTCCGGTTTCATCGGGAGAAATTCGTCAGAATTCTCGACAAGACTCAACTTACCAGGTAAGTCTCTCCTTGTCTTATACAATTCTAACTCATCTCCCGCTGAAACCTGCACTAAGAGTGCTCTTGAGATATTTAGAGCAACAGTGGTTATGAGTTGCAAAAAGAACAGATCAACTTCATCTTTGACAAATTAATATTACATAAAGACCTGTCCAAAGTGTGGTTTGCCACAGTTAATCATTTTGCTATAAAAGCAGGTGTAAATAGACTCCCTAGTCCAGCCAGCAGCTGTCATAACAACACTGATAGGCACCTGCAGCCTGGGGCAGGAGCACTAACCACCTTAGTAGGCTGGTGCTGTATAAACATCAGTATCTTAGTCTGCATCAGCTAGAGTGTATGGCTTCCAGTGAGCTATAATAATAGTGTCTCTGTTAACACTATGTTGAGGGCCTGTAAGGCAATGAAAATTTGTTACAATTGTCTTTTCTCAGAGAAGCTGTTCTCAAGTATAATATTAGTGTTGCTACAACACCCAGCGTATCATTTGGTTTAGTCAGTTCTATAGGATCCTGGTGATCCCCATGTCAAGTATGCTTCAATATGCTATTTGCAAAATAAAAAGTGCATTTTGTTGTCCATCATTGACATGCCTGACAAGTCTAGTGCATTCAGGTTTTGGCAACATTGTCCAGTGAGGGGAGTAAGAAGCATGATAAGCTTTTCCCCCTTTATTTTAAAAATTCTTTCAGTGTCAACATTTTAATATATATCTAACTCCACATTGGCATCACAGGTTTTAATCCTTTCCTTTGACTGTTCAGCACTGGATTAGCTTCAAAGCCCCATCCATGAATATTTTAACTAGGTATGTAACACCAAAAGAACATTAACACCATCAAAATTTTTAGTGAGGCTTTCTCTTCTGATTTGAGAAAGGCTAGAAAATTGATGCCATTGACTGAAAAAGGTGAAACCTTAGCGTACCACTGCCACTTGTTGATGTACATGTTGTATATTAGACAGTGGATGCCTGCTAGGGAAGCATGATGGTGTCGGCGTCGGCCACATGTATTCCATCTTTGTCAGATATTTGCTTATCAGTACCTTGAGTTCCTTCCTCACATGGTGTTTGAGGTTGGGATCATGGAATGATACAGAAGCTATCTCTATTTGAGAAAAGCAGGGGTCTAATTATCTCCCTTTTTTACACCAAGAGATAAAACATCTGGGTTTGTCTGCAGAGGCACAACAGTTATTTCTTCTGTTTTGTCTGGCATTCTTTGGCAATACTCTTGGAAGCAGCGCAAAGAAAGAGGGTTGGAAAACAATGGAAAGAGGGATAATTCAAGCTGATAATGCAAGCATCAATTGCATAAGCATGTCAGTCAGGTCAAAAAGTATATATCTAGAACAGGTAGTTTGTTTTATGCACGCAGCAAAAGAGTCCCCTACAGGGAAGAAAGCAAGTAATGCTACAGCCTCTTTAAGAAGGCTTAGTACAAACTACCATTCAACATACCATGAAATGGACAATTTTATGACATACAATTTTCTGACCAAGCAGTGCAAGCATACCTGATTGTGATATCTTTGCTGATACATCATTTTCAGATTTCTTTGGTCAATGTCACAGGTTTATGATCTGCTAGATCCCCTTTAGTTAATACAACTAACAGTTATGCTATTGTCAGATCTAATAGAACTGACTATCAATAGCAGAGGACAGTAAAGCCTGTAAGGCCAGAAACATCTCTCAGTTTGAAATAACTAAAGAGTCTTGAGTTGTAGTTTGAGCTTTGTTTTGATTTATATACAGACCTCCCCATCCATGTGAGAGCTGTCAGTAACCAATGTGGCCTAGGTAAGTGTAACTTTAATTTTCTCTCTTTGCTGAGGTAAGTTTGTGATATACCACTTAAGGTCATATTTATCCACAACAAACAAGTGTCATATATCTGTCCGAATTTCGGCACAACTAACAGTTGTGCTATTGTCAGATCTACTAGAACTGACTATCAATAGCAGAGGACAGTAAAGCCTGTAAGGCCAGAAACATCTCTCAGTTTGAGATAACTTCAGAGTCTTGTGTCGAATTACCAGCACACTTATTACTTGTGAACAGTGTTTCTACTGCATTTCAGAGTGTGGCAAAGGAGTTTCCCATGGGGAACACCATCAAGCTAGCAACAGACTAGCAGCCCTCGGACCTAACAAGAGGTCATTGTTAAAATTTTTGCTTTTCTTTGCTTTAGTAGGTGACTGCAAGCACTGAAAGATTCAAGTTCTCTTTCTTCAGTAAGTCTGACACTCAGCTCCTGAGAGTTGATAACAAACCCTTTATGGGATGATTTTCTTGCATGGGTTTAGTTATGATTTTTAATCATTTTTTGCAAACCCCAAAATATCAGTTTGATTTGACTATGTCAACAGCCCATTCCACGACTTCTGTCTCATGTTCTGTATCCCCTACTACCATGCTCAGAATTATGAGAATATGATCAAAAAACCCCTTATTGTAGCTTAGAAACAGTATAACTTGCCCTTCTATTAAGAAACGTGTGCAACACTCAAAAATGGGCCACTGAATAAACTGCATGATGCAGATCAATTTATGCAAGTAAACGGCCTGTTGTGATAAAATCTAAGGCCTTCCTATATGTTTCCATATCAAACTTTTTACAATCTATATTTCCGTTGAAGGCTTTCAAACTGAGAATCATGTAATAGATTCCATTTCCTATGGAAATATAACAACTTTTACAGGCTCATTCTCTTACAAACAAAGATTTTTCGCAAGAAAAATATATTCAGTTATTGATTTCTGAATCTACAGCCTCATTTCCTACTAAGCTACTTAGAGTCTGTGGGGTATAACTCAAGGAATATTGTCATCCCTTTGACTGTGTCAACACTTATATTATATCAGAAGTGACTTAATTCCACTTCTCTCTTATTTGCCATGCAATAAATGCAATGCAATGATGCAATAAAATTGCAAAAATGCAATAAAAGATTTTATCATGAAGTTATTACTCCAATGGGAATATTAATTTTATTTTAAAAAGAACTCATTTGGAAAAGGAAAGGATGGTTTCCTTATAGACAAACTTCCCATCACACCTTTCATCTCTTGGGGATTTCCCAATGCCCTCAGACTATCATTGGTTGTCTGGCTGGTAGCACCACCCCAAAATAAAACGAAATATGCCAACTGCTGTTGCTGCTGTGACCCCCATGACACTAGCCTTGACCCCAAGCTTTCCCCCCCTACACTCGTTGAGTGAGATGCTCAGTTTCTGAGTAACTTTGGCCTCTTTCAGAGCTCTGTGAAATTTGCCCCGTTGGGTTAAAAAACATTCACTGCTCACAGCTGTGTGTGCGTAGCACCAAGGCCTGCACTGTCTATGGAGTGGCATGTTATGCGTTTCTCTCTACTAGGTGAGAGGTCAAAGGTTGCATGCCCTGTAAGGGAAAGGACATCTACCAAGGTGTCCTTAGCTGCTCAGGTTGCCTTATAGCTATGCTGACCTGCACGAAAAGTTCACAGCAGTGCACGTGCACCGTTGCTGAAAAAGCAATGCTCCATTTAGTATATTCCACAGCCAGCTGTTATAGCCGTAGGCATTATAGCTGGCTGACTCCTTAGTGTGCGTTGCACAGAGTCGGCAGATTGTGGAATGCGGTACTTGGCCAGTATGGCCTTGAGCCTGGCATCCTGTAGCTTGACATCTGTTTAATGTAAGTCAACCCTCTTATCTGACAAGGGGGGTGGGGGGGGGGGTTCCCTACAGTGGCTCGCAGTGCAGCAGAAAGTAGGGTGAGGGGGTCAGGAGATGGTTTTCTCCCTCTTTTTCTGTATTTCTTCTTCTCATCAGAACTTTACTCCATTTCAATATAAAAAATTTGGGGTGAGTGGGGGAAATAATTGTCTCTATTTCCTCAAATTCAGATTAATCATCAGTCAGAAATTAATGATGTTG
>JASPKP010006816.1:12500-13673 GCA_030674155.1 Stramonita haemastoma
GCTATTATTTTATAATAGTTTTTAACAATACAGTTTGAGTTTCTTGGTCCTAAACACCTATACCATAGGGTAGATCTAATAAAGACCTTCTTCTTCATTTTTTTTCTCTTTATCACTTCTGATAACTCTGGCAACAGTTGGTTTGTTACATATGTGATTAAAATAACACGCAGTTATGCATTTGTTCATAAGCAAAAACAGATACTTTTGGTGAATATTCACAAGAACACAAAAATTGTAAATGAACGTGTGCAATTCATGCACACATGCGGACGTACACACAAGCACACACACACACACACACACACACACACACACACACACACACACACACACACACACACACACACACACACACACACACACACACACATACACACACACACACACACATCTCGACCAGAAACAAAACAGGAACAAAAACAAAATGTTTAACCCAAACTACAAGCTTTTCATTCCATAACATAGTATGATAAAGACATACAGAATCAATAATTATTACAAATGTTCATGAAAATTTTCCAGATGTCTTCAGGGTGCCAAGCCATCCTCATCTCAAACCCTGGACACCCCACCAGTGCAGAAGTAAGCATGAAGGACTCTTCCATACAGGGGGCTACACCTGTAGCATGGGACAATTCAAAGGGGTGTCACCTTTGTCACATGTCAGCAGACAGTCCTGGTCAGTTTCGACACATACCTGAGTCAGATCAACACGTCCAGCCCACCTCTGGTCACGTCCATGACTGTACCCAACACAATCATACCACTGGGTACAGCCACACCCTGACTGAGTGCAATGGATATCATCAGAATACAGTCCCCTGCTGCCGTACTGCATACATGGTTGATACATCTCGATGTTTGTATGACCACACTGGATGTGTGCATGACACATCTGGATGTTTGTATGACCACACTGGATGTGTGAATGACACATCTGGATGTTTGTTTGACCACACTGGATGTGTCCATGACACATCTGGATGTTTGTATGACCACACTGGATGTGTGCATGACACATCTGGATGTTGCTATGGACACTCTGGGTGTGATCATGGCATAACTGGATGCATGCATGATACAGCTGGATATATGTATGACCACTCTGGATATGTGCAAGGTACAACTGGATGTATATACAATACAGTTGGGCACATGCATGATACAACT
>JASPKP010006817.1:0-10000 GCA_030674155.1 Stramonita haemastoma
ATGAGGGAGGGAAGGTGGGGGAAGTGGGGGGGGGGGGGGGGCTGCATTGGGGAAGGGGGGAATAGACCTGTGTGTGTGTGCGTGCGTGCGTGCGTGCGTGCGGTGCGTGGTGTGTGTGTGTGTGTGTGTGTGTGTGTGTGTGTGTCGTGTGTGTGTGTGTGTGTGTGTGTGTGTTGTGTGTGTGTGTTTTGTGTGTGTGTAAGTTGTGTGTGTGTGTGTGTGTGTGTAAAGTTGTTGTGTGTGTAAAGTTGTGTGTGTGTGTGTGGTGTGTGTGTGTGTGTGTGTGTGTGTGTTGGGGTGTGTGTGTGTGTGTGTGTGTAAAGTTGGAGAATGAGGAAGGAACCTTAGTAGAAAAAACAGGGTTGGTTTTTTTTAGGGGTGGGGTGGGGCAGCAGTGCTACCGTGTTTGTTTTCATTTTTATAGTTGTGGATATGGGAAGTGGTTCTCTCTCTCTCTCTCCTCTCCTCTCTCTCTCCTCTCTCTTCTCTCTCTCCTCTCTCCTCTCTCTCCTCTCTCTCCTCTCTCTCTCTCTCTCTCTCTCTCTCTCTCTCTCTCTCTCTCTCTCTATCTCTCTCTCTCTCTCTCCTCTCTCTCTCTCTCTCTCTCTCTCTCTCTCTATCTTCTCTCTCTCTCATTTCCATTCATTCATTCTCTCTCTCTCTCTCTCTCTCATTCATCTCTCTCATTCATTCATCTTCGATCTCATCTCTCTCCTCTCTCTCTCTCTCTCTCTCTCTCTCTCTCTCTCTCTCTCCTCTCTCTCTCCTCTCTCTCTCTCTCTCTCTCTCTCTCTCTCTCTCTCTCTCTCTCTCTCTTGTCTGTCTCTCTCTCATTTCACATCGTCTAAATTCCAAGGAGACTAACCAAACAGACACCAAAACAAGTAGAGTTATAAACAACAAACAAAAGAACACAAAACAAAACATAAACTATAAAAAAAAACTACAACATCAAAACAAACAAGCAAGAAAGCGACACAAGAAAACGTTTTATTTATTTATTTATTGATTGATTGATTGATTGATTGATTGATTTATTTATTTATTTATCTTTTTCTTTCTTTATTTATTTATTCTTTCTATCAAGGATAATGGAATAAGCACTCGTGATTTTTTTACATCCAGACCCTGTGTGTATGCATTTTTGTAACTCTTGTCATCTGTTCCCACCGGCACACAATGGCCTACTCTTACGAAAAACGGTACAGGAGTTAACGTGTGCGCAAGATGTTTTGCGTGCGTTTACGTTGCGTTAGGGAGAATATTTTTTTTTTAAATCAAGGAAGAGATTGAAGACTTCAAACTGAAGGTAGTTGACAGCTCGTTGAAAATCGTCCGTTTTCCTTCCTCCATATCTGCCGTCCCCCCCCCCCCTAACACACACACACACACACACACACACACACACACACACACACACACACACACACACAGAGCTGGGTATAGAATAATAATAATAACAACAACAATAACAACAAAGCAAGAAGATTCTTTTAATGACCCACTAACTCGCCCCTCTAAAAAAACAAAACCCACCCGATTATTTAACATCAAAATCAACAAAAACAAACAAAAACAGAAACCATGTTTGGTAATATTAGGCTACTTTTTTTACATACCACTTCATGTCACAGCAGATTTTTCTTCGTGAAATTCGGGCTGCTCTCCCCGGGGAGACCACAAGTGCAGCGCCACCCGTCATTTTATTTCTTTTTTTCTGTCTGCAGTTATATTTGTTTCCCTATCACATTGGCTTTTTTTTTCTTTTTTTTTCTCTTTTTTACAGAATTTGGCCAGGTACAGCCCTCTTGTTGCCGTGGATTCTTTTACGTACGCTAAATAATGATGTGTAACACACGGGACCTTGGTTTATCGTCTCATCCGAGAGACTAGCACCCAGACCACCACTCATGTTCTAATGAATGGGGGAAAAGTTTGAGGCCCAAACGGGATTTGAACTACCGCACGTTCCGACCCGGACTTTTTGCTTTCTAGGCAAGGTGCGTTACCTCTAGACCACCGACCCACCTATATATGTCCAGGCAAGGGACAGCTCAGTGGTCAGAACACTGCTCTCCTCAAGCTAAGGTTAAGCAGCTTCAATTGTGGATGAGTGACCGTTTGCATGCCTTGGCTTCAGTCCAGTTCCCCAGTTCCCCCAGCTGTCAATGGGTACCTGCCCTCTTTAGGGTCAAGGAAGGTAAAACAGTGAGGGAGAGGAGATGGGCGCTGCCCTCAACATGCTGGCCCCTAGAGACGCTGAGGTCTCTGATGCCTCGCTCCCCTACGACCACACAGGTTATGGGACACCTTGACCTTGACCATTGTCCGATGCCGGAATGTGTGTGTGTGTGTGTGTGTGTGTGTGTGTGTGTGTGTGTGTGTGTGTGTGTGTGTGTGTGCGCGCGCGCGTATGTGTGTGTGTAAACGTGCGCATGTGTGCGTGCATGTACGCGCATATGCTTGTGTGCACGTGTGCACGTACGCTCACCTTTCCAGCCGAAATAAATAAACAAATAAATAAATAAATAAATAAATAAAAACCCTGCCAATCCAGGAACTAAACGAAACTCAGTCTTGTTTTTCTCATGGAAAAGCTACACCCGTTATTTATTTTATTTCTGGGACATGGAAATGACAAGTGGGGTGGCTTTTACCGGATAACAAACAACGTCTTCATTTACACGAGTGAAGGGAAGGAACGTGCGCGCGCACACATACACACCCATACACGCGCGCGTGCGTTCTCATACACACACAGACACACAGACACTACACACAAAAGAATATGAGAAAGAGGTGAATAAATAAAAATGGACACACACGCACACACACACACACACACACGCACACACACACACACACACACACACACACACACACACACACACACACACACACACACACACACACACACAGAGTCCGGCTTCGAAAAGAGGTTTATTTTTGTTCACCAAACTGTCGCTTCCTCCACCAGTGAGCCAGTCAGACAGACAGACAGACAGACAGACAGACACACACACACACACACACACACACACACACACACACACACACACACACACACACACACACACACACAGGTGACCTGTGAAGGAGGGTGAAGGGGAGAAACCACCTTCTCTCCCCCATTCCGGGCTCCACTCCACTGCTTTTGGTTACACACCACTATTAATTTTGACTCCTTTTTCCTTCCAGTTTCCTATCTCACTCTGGCATTTGCAGGCTGCCGCGTACTAAACCAAGGTATCCCCAGAAATGTCAAAAACTTTTTTTTTTCAGAACGACTAGCCCTTGACTCAAAATTCATGTGATTTTGCACAAATAGCTTTGAAGTTTTTTTGTGTTTTTCTTTCAGTAAACTTCCCCCCCTTCAGTCCTGTGTCGTCTGCTAGCTTTCTAACCGCAATATTCATGCGCGGGGTCAAGGCTGTAGGAACACAAGCAATCCTCATGTGACGATCATTTCCAACTTTCTCGTGACTACCTGGTATTGTTCCATGTCCCCCAAAATACAAAGTGCACAGTGCATATCTTCAAACTTTAAAAACAAAATCTGTAAAAATCCCCCAAAAATTTCGACCCGCACTCTATAAAAAATATCACATGATCCACAAAGGTACAATCCCCCCAAAAACAAGTGCACAAGGCATTTTTTGATACCCCCTAAAAATCTGTGAAAATCCAAAAAAAATTTCGACCCCCACTCTATAAAAGATACTACATTATCCGCAAGGCAATACTGGAGTGTAACCTGTATTTCATTCAAGCCTCCCGTCTTCACTCTCAGAACATCTTGCGCACACGTTCAATCCTGTTCCGCTTTCCGTAAGAGTACGCCAATGTGTGCTAGTGGGAACAGGTGACAAATTTGTTTTAAAAAACTGTGCACACACGGGGATTGGATGTAAACAAATAAACCACATGAGTGTTTATTCCATTATCCTTGAAATAAAAGACTACATAAATAATCTCGTAAGGGTAGGCCATTGTGTACCGGTGGGTACAGATGACAAAATCTACCCAAAAAAATGCATACACACAGGGATTGGATGTAAAATAAAAAAAAAAAGCACATGAGTGTGTTCATTCCATTATCTTCGATAGAAAGGTAAAAAAAAAAACAAATAAAATAAAAATGAAATCTCTTTATGGAATGAAACTTCACGCCAATGACTTGGGTCTGAGCTAGGCTGGGTCAGTCTGACCTATCACTTCTTCCTGGACTCTTGGGAAACACACGGCTGTGATCCTCCCCCCCTCCCCTACTCTTCCACCCTCCCCCTCCTCTGCACCCCCCACCCCCCCCTGCACCCACCCCCACCCCCCTCAGCTGTATGTTATGAAGAAAGGTGGGTCGGTGGTCTAGAGGTAACGCGCCTGCCTAGAAAGCGAAAAGTCCGGGTCGGAGTGTGCGGTGGTTTGAATCCCGTTTGGGCCCCAAACTTTTCCCCCCATCCATTAGACCCTGAGTGGTGGTCTGAGCACTAGCCTTTCGGATGAGATGATTAACCGAGGTTCCGTGTGTTACACATCATTATTTAGCGCACGTAAAAGAACCCACGCTAATAAGAGGCTTGTCTCTGGCAAAATTCTGTAGAAAAAAAGCCACTCTGATGGGGAAACAAATACAGTTGCAGACAAGAAAAAGAAAAAAAATAATAATAGGTAGGCGCTGCACTACTGGCGACGTGCTCTCCCCGGGGAGAGCAGCCCGAATTTCACGCAGAGAAATCCGCTGTGACATAAAGTGGTATGAATAGATAAATAAATAAAATAGATAAATAAAACCTTGTGTTTTACCCGTGCCCCTGCCACCCAAACTTTTATTTTTTGTTATTATGTACAAAATGTAGGGTTGGGGTGGGGAGTGGAGGGGAGGGTGGGGGTGGGGGTGGGTTGAGTTTTGTTTCTAGGACTTTGAATTTGGATTTACTTTAACATTTTACACCACTTTCAGTCACGACAGATGTCTCTGCGTAAAATTCGGGCTGCTCTTCCCGGGGGGAAAGCGCGTCGCCACAAGAGCAGTTCCACCCATTATTTTGTTTCCCTATCATAGGAGCCTCATTCTACAGCCAACTCTCTTGTTACCGTAGGTTCTTTTACATGTGTAACTCACGGGACTTTGGTTTGTCGTCTCATCCGAAAGACTAGCACCCAAACCACCACTCATGGTCTAATGGATGGGGGAAATTTTGGGGCCCAAACGGGATTCGAACCACTACACACTTCGACCCGGACTTTTCACTTTCTAGGCAGGCGCGTTACCTCTAGACCACCGATCCACCGATTGTGTGTGTGTGTGTGTGTGTGTGTGTGTGTGTGTGTGTGTGTGTGTGTGTGTGTGTGTGTGTGTGTGTGTGTGTGTGTGTGTGCGTGTGGTGTGTGTGTGCGTGTGGTGTGTGTGTGTGTGTGTGTGTGTGTGTGTGTGTGTGTGTGTGTGTGTGTGTGTGTGCGTGTGGTGTGTGTGTGTGTGTGTGTGTGTGTGTGTGTGTGTGCGTGTGGTGTGTGTGTGTGTGTGTGTGTAGTGTGTGTGTGTGTGTGTGTGTGTGGTGTGCGTGTGTGGTGTGCGTGTGGTGTGTGTGTGTGTGTGTGTGTGGCGCGCGCGCGCGCGCGCGGGTGTGTGGTGTGCGTGTGTGTGTGTGTGTGTGTGTGTGGTGTGGTGTGTGTGTGTGTGTGTGTGTGTGTGTGTGTGTGTTTGTGTGTGTGTGTGTGTGTGTGCGTGTGTGTGTTTGTGTGTGTGTGTGTGGCGCGTGTGTGTTGTGTGTGTGTGTGTGTGTTGTGTGTGTGTGTGTGTGGTGTGTGTGTGTGCGTTGTGTGTGTGTGTGTGTGTGTGTATGTGTGTGTGTGTATGTGTGTGTGTGTGTGTGCGTGTGTGTGTTGTTGTTGTTGCGTGTGTTGAGGTGTGCGTGTGCTGTGTTGTGTGATATGAAACATTGCTTTATTGTGTAGTTGAGGATTTTTTTTGGTATTTACTTGTCAGTATTGCCATTGATTGTCTAATAGCTGCATCTACTTCACACCTTAGTATTGGTGGGTCTTTATCTTGGTGTTCAGGGGGTTTGTCAGAAACTATGTTGGTATCTGGGCGTAGTGGGTAGTTGTACAATCCCTCACAGTATTCTGTCCAGCGTTGGAGGATGGCATTGTTTTCTGTTAAAAGATTTCCTTCTTTGTCTTCAATAACAGAGGCTTTAGGCTGTGTGGTTTTCGTTAGTGCTTTCAAAGTGTCGTAAGCTGTTTTGCTGTTTCCCTTGGTCATTCCAGCTTCGATGTTGTTGCATTGTTCTTCTATCCACGCTTCTTTGGCTTCTCTCATCTTTTTCCTCACTTCTCTGTGGCTATCCATGTACTTCTTGTAAGCTTCTTGACTTGTGAACTTTTGTTTTTTAAGTTCTCTTCTTTTGTCGCAGAGGTCAAGAACCTCATTTGTCACCCAAGGTTGTTTCTTTGTTCTGCTTCTTCCTAATGTTTCTTCTGCTGCTGTCGTTAGCACTTCTCTGATGTTGTTGGCCAATGTGTCCACATCATTGTCGATGGCTGTGAGTGCGGCGAACTTTCCTCCAATGTTGGCTTGGAAGATCTCAACCACTGTTGGGTCTTTCAGTTTTTCCAGGTCGAATCTTATGCGTGGGCTTTTTGGCTGTTGTTTTGCTTTCAGTTTCAGCCTGATGGTGGTAAGTACAAGGTCGTGGTCACTGCCAATGTCAGCTCCTGGGAATGTTCTTGTGTTTGCCTTGTTTATGCTGGATTTGAATCTTTGGGGTGACAGAATGTAATCAATTTGATTATGAATCAGACCATTTGGTGAGTGCCAGGTTGATGTTCTGGATGGCTTGTGAGGGTGGAGTGTGTTAGCCAAAGTCAGTTTGTGCTTCTTTGCGAATTCCAGCAGCCGCTGTCCTCTGTCATTTGTTTCTCCCAGTCCAAATCGTCCTGTGGTTCCTGCCCAGGTGTCATAGGCATCAGGTCCCACCTTAGCATTCCAGTCGCCTTCCACAATAAGGATGTCTTTTTTGGGCGTTTTGGAGATGACGTTTTCAAGTTCTTCATAGAATTCTTCTATCTGATCGTCATCGTAGTCAGATGTTGGAGCATACACTTGGATGATGGTGAGATTCTGGGGTTTTGCAGAAACTCTGATTGAGATGAGTCTGCTGGATACTGGTGTGCAGCTGATGATGCTTGACACAATCTCTTTCCTGACAATAAAGCCTACTCCATGTTGATGTAGTTTTTCTTCTCCGCTGTACCATATTTTGTGGCCATCTTGCGTGGTTGTTTCTCCAAAGCCAATCCATCTGACTTCCGCAAGCCCTACTATGTCCCATTTATACCTCTGTAATTCATGTGTAAGTTCCTGTACTCTTCCTGTTTGGTACAGAGTTCTTACATTCCATGTACCAATGGTTGTCCCTTTATCTGGAAGCTTTAGGGTTTGTTCTGCCCCAGTAGCACACTTGTCACTCCCACCCTGGAGACTTGCAGTGGGTAGCGCGGTCGTTGTTGATCCGGGCCTCGACCGATCCGGCATGTCTTTCTGTTTTGTTTTACTCATCATGTCCTTGCAGTGGGCTTGAGGAAGCTTGGTGGCGCCCATCTCCTCTCCAAGACTCCTACTGGTGGTTAAGAATGCACCAGCCCCTCACAACGTTTCGCCCGCCAGTAGAAGCGGTTACCGGGGTGTGGGTGGGTTAAGGACCCGGACCCAGAAGTGAGAGTTGAGTGCCAAGTGAGGACCAGTGTTCCCGTCCATCCCGAAGGATGCTACTGCCAGGTTTACAAAGGTACCACCTCTCCTTAAGCACCCCATACACCCCACAATGGCAATACTGACAAGAAGAAGGGGAAGTCCCCTGGAATCGATAACATCCCAGCTGAACTCATAAAAAATGGAGGGAATGAAACAGCAAGGCGATTCACAGAACTTTGTCAGAAGATCCACGACACCAAAGAATGGCCAAAAGAATGGACACAGTCTCTTGTAATACCCCTGCCAAAGAAAGGAAACCTCAAACAATGCCAGAACTACAGAACCATCAGTCTCATAAGTCATCCTAGCAAGATCATGCTGCAGGTAGTCCTCAACAGACTGAAAAACCAAGCGGAAAAACTCCTGGCAGAAGAACAAGCGAGCTTTAGACCAAAACGCAGCACAATGGAACAAATTTTCAATCTGAGAATTCTGATAGAGAAGCATCCCCAACACCAAAAAGACTTGTACCACAATTTCATAGACTTCAAAAAGGCCTTTGACAGGGTATGGCATGACGGCCTCTGGCAAGTACTCAGGCACTTCAACATTGACAGCTGTCTAATTGAAGTCATCAAAGCTCTGTACGAGAACGCAGAAAGTGCAGTTTTTATGAATAATCACGTGGGCGAGTTCTTCAAGACCACGGTTGGGGTTCGCCAGGGCTGCCTTCTCTCACCTGTACTCTTCAACCTCTTCCTCGAAAACATCATGACAGAGACACTGCAAAACCACCACACTTCCATCTCCATTGGTGGAAGACCCCTTTGCAACCTCAGATTTGCAGATGACATTGACCTCATGGGCAGCAGCAAACAAGAACTGCAAATCCTCACAGACAATTTAACAGATCGAGCGAGCGCATACGGCATGGAGGTCAGTACAGAGAAATCAAAGATCATGGTCAACAGCGCGAGTAATGACATCACGGAAATAAAGATGAATGGAGAAACACTAGAAGAGGTGAGCCAATTCAAATACTTAGGCTCCATCCTAACAAAAGATGGCACATCAAACAATGAAGTGAAAGCTCGCATTGCAACAGCAACATCTGCTCTAGTCAGACTCGAGAAGATCATCAGAAGCAACAACATCAGCTTCTGCACCAAATACCACCTTTACAAATCCCTCGTGATATCTATCCTCCTATATGGCTGTGAATCATGGACTCTGACAGCAGAGTTAGAGAGGAGAATCCAGGCATTCGAGAACAAGTGCCACAGAAGACTCCTCAAAATATCATACAAAGAACACAAGACCAATAACTATGTGAAAGAAGAAATCAAAAAGCGTGTGGGCCCCCAAGAGCCTTTGCTCTCCACCATAAAGAGGAGAAAGCTGATGTGGTTTGGTCACACCACAAGACACAACACCCTAGCAAAAACCATCCTGCAAGGAACAGTCGAGGGCAAGAGAAGAAGAGGCCGCCAAAAGAAATCATGGGTTGACAACATCAAAGACTGGACCGCCCAACCCCTGCAACACCTCCTACTAGCCACACAGGATCGTGAAGCATGGAAAAAGATCTCTGTTGCGTCTTCTCTCATGTCCCCCCTACGTCCTTTGGGACATGGGACTGAGTGAGTGAGTGATTGCCATTGTCCTTCCTGTGATGATGAATTACACTGTTTTCCACTTGACTTCAGGGCTAAAGATCTTAGGTTTTCAGCTGGGGTGATTTGGCGTGTGCGACTGTTTGGATTTTGTTCTTTGTGGGGGGGTGGGGTCCTCATTCAGGAAGCTGCATTCTTATTCCGGGAATGATGTCTAAACACGACACCAAGTCAAGTCAAGTCACGTCAAGTCAAGTCAAGTCAAGTCAAGTCGAAAACACTTTAATCATCCCTGAAGGGCAATTACAATACTGACTGGCATATTGATAGGAATCATAATCAAAAGACACAAGACAGCTACATTTCATATTTGTTCTGAACATTATAATGACAGCTTCAAATAAAAAATATCACAAACACTCACACTCGTACGCACGCGCGCACACACATATGAGAGAAACACGCGCGCGCACACACACACACACTACTCTCTCTCTCTCTCTCTTCTCTCTCTCTCTCTCTCTCTCTCTCTCTCTCTCTCTCTCTCCTCTCTCTCTCTCTCTCTCTCCTCTCTCTCTCTCTCTCTCTCTCTCACACACACACACACACACACACACACACACACACACACACATACACACACACACACACACACACCAGTGTATGGATACAATGTTTTTAAAACCATTGA
>JASPKP010006818.1:2500-5000 GCA_030674155.1 Stramonita haemastoma
TGGAAAGTAATGAAAGGGAAAAATGTAAAGGGGGGGCAGAAAAAATTGCTGCACCGGTAAATGAGTCAGGGTTAAAAAGGGAGTGTGTTGCTGCACGTGCGTTTGACCAGGGGGATTTGGACTGGGGTGGGAGTTTAAAGTTGAGTGCAGATCGTGCTGCCGTGTGCGTTTTGAACACAGATAGCGGTACACCTGTACTTATAGATGAAAGTGAAAATAAGCAGGAAAATGAATGCGATTTAGATAGTAATCATAACAGGAATAGCGAAACATGCTTTGCTTCTGATACAAGTAAAAATCAGAATACGCCACTTTCATTCCTACATTGGAATGTTAATGGTTTACTTCGTAAGATTTCAGATTTTGATTTTGTTTCATATATATCTTCATTTGATTTTGTGTGCCTTGTAGAAACTTTTTTGGAAAATTTTGAGAATACAATCTTTACAGAGCACACAGTGTTTGTTAAACCAGCAGTAAAATTCACTGACAGGGGAAGGCGTGCGGGAGGTGTGGTTTGTCTCATTAGAAATAGTCTTGTTCCAAATGTTACACAGCTTCATGTGGATGCAGGGAACTTTTTATTGTTTGTTATTGATAAAAAGTTATTTCAATTTTCAAAAAATGTGTTATTTGTGTGTGCTTACATTCCTCCTGAACAATCACCTTATTACTCTGTCTTTGATGTTGACAATGGTATAAATCAGCTTGAAGACTGTTTAGTTGACCATATGATATCAACACAAGACATGTCAATATTGATGTGTGGTGATTTTAATGCAAGAACTGCTGACAGTTTCCCAGAAGGTGGAGATGATAGCTTTTCTCATTTCTTTCCAGATAAAAGCAAATCTGTTGAGATTAACAGATGTTCAGAAGATAGAGTTCTGAATTCATACGGCAAGTTATTTTTAAACATGTCTAACGCTTTAGGGCTGTTTATTCTTAATGGTGTATGTAATGGCGACAACTCTGGTCGTTTCACATACATATCTGATACAGGAAATAGCGTGAATGATTATTTTGTCTCATCATTGGATTTGTATGACTTCATTAACTCTAACTGTAACCTTTTTGTTGGCAAAAGATTAGAATCTGATCACATGCCATTAGAGTTGTATATGCACAAGAGAGATTGGAATGAATGTGAGACTGTTGAATGTTATAAACGTGAATACATGGAAAAATTTATTTGGAAAAATGAATATGCTGAAAATTTCTCTGAGTTGATTAGTTCTGAAGAAATCTGTGGAGAATTGTTAGCAGCTCAAACAAAGATTAATGAAAATGTAAATGATGCTCTGCATATGTTTAATGGTACTATCAAAAAAGCTGCAGACTGTATGAAACAAAATGTTTGTGTAAACAAATTTGGAGATACAAGTGACTGGTTTGATACAGAGTGTAGAATTATGCGAAAATATGTGCAAAAACTTTTGAGAATTTTTAAGAGAACTTCTGCTAAAAAAGATCGTATACTTTTTTGCAAAACTAGAAGAGAATACAAAAACTTGTTGTTAAGAAAGTAAAAAGAAAAAAGTGATAAGATATTTAAGAAAATCCTGGATTCCGTAAATTGTCAACAAGACTTCTGGAAAGCACTGCGCACAGTATCCAAAAAGAAACCACGGGTGCGGAACTACATATCCATTGAAGAGTGGTATGATCATTTCAAAAGTGTTTTAGATAAAGATGTTCATTTAGAAGAAGATGAGGAGTTTGAAGGTAACTACTTAGATGAGCTGGATCGACCTATTGAAAAAGAAGAAATACTAGTGGCTATAAGACAGTTAAAGTGTGGTAAAGCTCCAGGGCCAGATGGATTAATTGGTGAATTTTTCAAAAACTTTGGAGATCAGGCTATAGACTTTTTAGTGAACTTATTTAACACTCTTTTTGAACAGGGGGATTATCCGGAGGACTGGGTGGAATCAATCATTCTGCCACTTCATAAAAAAGGAGATGTAAACAACGTAAACAACTATAGGGGTATTTCGTTATGCAATATTGCTAGTAAGTTGTTTAGCTCAGTTATAAATAAGCGTTTAGCACAATGGGTTGATTCCGCTAACATCACAGGTGAACACCAGGCAGGCTTTAAGAAAAACTATGCTCCTGTTGATCATATGTTTACTCTATTAACTGCAGTGCAGAAGCAATTTATGAATAATCGGAAACTATACGTTGCATTTATAGACTTCGAAAAAGCCTTTGACTCCATTTCTAGAAATTTGTTGTGGCCAGTACTCAGAAAAAATGATATAAAAGGAAAACTTTAACGCTGTGTAGTTAGTATGTATAAAAATGTAAAAGCTAAAATCAGAAGTGGGGGTAAACTTAGTGATTTTGTGAGGTGTACAAGAGGAGTGAAGCAGGGTGATGTTTGTAGTCCCATTTTGTTCTCACTATTCATCAATGAACTAGCCTTAGAAATTATCGAAAATGGTAGGCATGGTGTTTCCTTCGATTTAGTTGAGTTATTTATCTTGTTGTTTGCAGA
>JASPKP010006818.1:10000-13671 GCA_030674155.1 Stramonita haemastoma
TATCTTTCTACCTCATTACAATTCCTTTTCCTTTTATTCTCAGTCTCTGTCTTTGTCTCTCTATGTTTGTCTCTGTCTCTCCATCTGTGTGTGTGTGTGTGTGTGCGTGTGTGTGCGTGCGTGCGTGCGTAGGTGCTCGCGCGCGCACGAGCGTACACCTAGCCCATATACGCAAACGTCTGTGAAAGCACATTATACATTGCCCAGTGTATAAACAAAATTACACCACATTACAAGAACAACACAAAAAACTCGTATAACAATATTACACTTCCTGAAAATTTAACCCGCTGGCCTGCTGCAATTAAAAAGTCTTTTAATTCTTTTTTTTTTTTATTCCACTTTCAGTCACAGCAGATTTTTCTGCGTAAAACTCGGGCTGCTCTCCCCGGGAAGAGCGCGTCACCACAAGAGCAGCGCCACCCAGTATTTTTTTTCTTTTTCCTGTTTGCAGCTGTTCCCTATAGTATTAGAGTGGTTCTTTTCTACAGAATTTTGCCAGGGACAACCCTCTTCTTGCCGAGGGTTCTTTTACTGCGCATAAAAATTTTGTGTAACACACGGGACCTCGTTTTATCGTCTTATTCGAAAGACTAAGCACCCAGACTACCACTCACAGTCAAATGGATGGGTGAACAGTTTTAGGCCCAAGCAGGGTTTGTACCACCGCACACTTCCGACCCGGACTTTTCGATTTCTAAATAGGCGCGTTACCTCCAGACCACCAATCCACCTGTCTGATGTAATTGATATATGTATAGATAGCGATATGACAACTGTTGACAAATCACATCGATACTTAGTTGAAAAACCGGGAAACAATCAAAACCCTTTTCAGGAGTAGACTCGAATAGAAAATGAAACTTTCTTTTTAATAAAAAACAACAACCCTAAAATAGTTTAGCTATGTTTTGGTCTATGAAAAGTGATATGAGAGGGAGAGAAACAGAGAGACAGAGACAGAGAGAGACAGAGAGAGGCTGGATGAGTGCATGCACGTGTGCATGTTGTGTGTGAGTGGGGGGGTGTCATACTCATTTTTGAGAAGGGATATAAAGTGATCTACTGCGCTTTTTCGTATTTTCATCTCTTATCTGTACATGCTTTTAACGTCTGAAATCCCCATTACCCCGCCAAAGTGTATAATCTGTGTGTGTGTGTGTGTGTGTGTGTGTGTGTGTGTGTGTGTGTGTGTGTGTGTGTGTGTATGTGTGTGTGTGTGTGCGTGCGTGTGTGTGTGTGTGTGTGTGTGTGTGCGCGCGCGCGCGCGCGCGCGTGTGTGTGTACATTCGAATTTGTTAAAACTATCAAATGTTATTGGACGCTTATGTGTTGTATTGGTCGAATGCTAGCGCTTTGATTAGTTTTTGCAAGATATAGCGCTACATAAATCCCATGTTTTATTAATTGTAATATCATTTTATTCTTTAATATGACGTGAGAGGGAGAGAGATTTATTTATCTATTTCATTTATTTTTTATATTGAGGATAATGGGATAAGCAATCATATGCTTTTTTACATCCAGTCCCCGTGAATATGCAGTTTTGTAAATGTCATATGTTCCCACCGGCACACGATGGACTACTCTTACGAAGAGCGGAACAGGATTTAACGTGTGCGCAAGATGTTCTGCGTGCGTTCACACACGGGGCCTCGGTTTATATAGTCTCCTCCGGAAGACTTTGGGGGAGAGTGGAGTCAGCACTGAACTCCAGAGGAAAAGTCCCACAGAGAGAGAGAGAGAGAGAGAGAAGAGAGAGAGAGAGAGAGAGAGAGAGAGAGAAGAGAGAGAGAGAGAGAGAGAGAGAGAGAGAGAGAGAGAGAGAGAGAGAAGAGAGAAGAAGAAGAAGAAGAAGAAGAAGAAGAAGAAAGAAGAAGAAGAAGCATGTAAGATGTAGATCAAAGTGATATCGTATGAAAAACCGAACTATTTATTTAATACAACTCCACACTAGGCTGACAATGCACGACCAGAATGTGTATGATCTACAAGCAGTATGATCTCATTATAATGATTACCACAGCTGACCGGATATTGGCTGGCACATCCCTATCGAACCAGGATACCGACCTACACTTCTTACTTTCCCTCTGAATCTAATGAGACAGGGCAGAGGAAGGGAAATAATTGTTATTCACAGAGCGGAGAACCACCGGAAAGCTGCAGTTTCCGCCCTCCTGTGGCGCCGTCCCTAGGTAATCTCCCTTTAAACGGCAATTTCCCGTTGATGTCGCTCGCTCAGCTAAGCTGGACCAATGGGAAGGCGTCTTATCCAATCGCTTTGTTATTGGATCTGTCGTCTGCTAGTTGATGTGTTTTCACACATGTCGAGGGAACGTTGTTCAAGGTGGCAAATTAAACCAAAAAAAGTATTTGATTCGAAAGAGAGAGTCGCAATGACAGTTCGCCATGATTATTTTTTGGTTTTAATGGCCTTTTTTCCATTTACCAACAAAATACAGGTTTAGATCATCCTTGTGGCTGGGTTTGGCTGACATGAAACTGCTCTGGCTATGCACTCAGTTTTTTTTTTTATTATGGTGGGCACATGTTTTAAGTTTTTCTTTTCTTTTTTTTCTTAAAAGGGTATGGTTGTACAGTTGTATGGTCGTATGGTTGTATGGTTGGAATGCAAGCACTTTGATTTGTTTGTACAGCCCTAATATGGCCTGTGTGGTCGGCAGGGCTATAAGCAACGTGATTGGATTCGATTTGTTTTTACAAGATATAGCGCTATATAAATTCCATATGTTATGATGATGATGATGATGATGATGATGATGATTATGAGGAGGAGGAGGAGGAGAAGAAGGAGGAGGAGAAGGAGGAGAAGGAGGATGACAGGCAACTTCAAAGAGTTAAAGGATTGTTCCCGCGATATGAATACACCGGGATCGAACCCGGGTTTGGGCCACCAATGAGATGCCCGTTCAAAGGGATTTTTCCCCTGGAGATAATCATATCAGTACTGACTCCACAACCTCGAGGGTCCCTTAGGATAAGGCTCTGAGTGCGAATGCACGCAAATATTCTTGCTGACTCGTTAAAACTTATTCTGCTTTCCCGAAGAGTAGATCATTCATGCCGGTAAGAACAGATGACAAAAAATGCATATCAAAACGCATGCACACTGACATATCCCCGAAGGTGGAATGTGGGTACAGGCAAAAACCGGTCGCAAACGCAAATGTCTTCCGACCTCAGAATTCTAGCCGGAGAATGAAATAAAGAAACAACTGTATGTTTTGCGTAACAATATTCTTCTGTCAACCACGTTTTTTTAGCACAAGGTTTGCACTTCCCGATTATTCTTTTGGATAATATTTTAAGTGTAAAAATGCTACTTTTTAAAAGAAATAAAGTCAACGTTGAACATAGCATAATTATTTGTTCAGGGGGCAGGATAGCTCAGTGGTCTGAGCACTCGCTTTCCCCAAGCTAAAGTTAAGCAGCATCGAGTGTGGTTTTCCGAGTGGATGGGTGACCATTTGCGCATCTTGGTTTCAGTACAGTCCGCCAGTTCACCCAGCTGTAAATGGGTACCTGCCCTTTAGGGTCAGGGAAGGTAAAGCAGCGAGGGAGAGATGGGCACGGCCCTCACTATGCTGGCCCCTAGAGAAGCTGAGGTCTCTGACGCCTCGCTCCCCTACGACCACTAAGGTTATGGG
>JASPKP010006819.1:0-2500 GCA_030674155.1 Stramonita haemastoma
TTATCTCCAGAGGAAAAATCCTCTTTAACGAGATTCGAACCGGAGTCAACAGACCAAGAGCGCATCACTAGGCTATCCTGTAACTGGGCCCTTATATCTGGAACTATGTTAGTCTTGACGTCAGAAAAATGTTGTTTTGTATTTCTTCAATGATACGACACATTGACATTAATTTTAAGATTAAAAACAAAACAAACAAACAACAAACAAAACAACCACAACAAACAACAAACAAACCCGCCGTCGACCAAAGGGGAGCTACTCATGCCATTAGATCAACTCTTTCCCTTTAGTGGGAATCTGCTTCCCTTTAATCGTAAGTGGATTGTAGGGTTTGTTTTGAATATGAACTAAAATGATCATTGTAATTATCATGTTTTGGGAAGAGTTGTGTGTGTGTGTGTGCGTGTGTGTGTGTGTGTGTGTGTGTGTGTGTGTGTGGGGTGTGTGTGTGTGTGTGTGTGTGTGTGTGTGTGTGCGTGCGTGTGTGTGTGTGTGTGTGCGTGTGTGTGTGTGTGTGTGTGTGTGTGTGTGTGTGTGTGTGTGTGTGTGTGTTTTCTTTTAAAGGATGCTAGCAGAAAATAAGTTCAATACTTTTTCAGTGACTATGAAAACATTTTGAGTCAAAAACTAATTTTTGCAGAAGAGAAAACTCCCCCATGGAGATGCCGGGGGGGTGGGGGGAGGGGGGGGGAGGGGTCAGTATAAACAGCATCTTCGCGTGCTAGAAAATCACTGGTACGGATTCCCTCTTTTCTATCCCTCTCTTTGTTTCTGCCTTGTTCCATAAAATTTTCTTCCTGTCGCCTTCTTGTTTCCTTTCTGCCTCCTGGGTCCATTCTTCTTCCTTTTTTTCCCCCAAGAAAGTCGCAAAACATAACTCTCTCCCATGCCAAAGTTGGATGCTCTAGGCCCGACTTGTCAGGTGCTTAACAACAGCACAACGCATTTCGTTCCTAGGATATTTATTTTATTTATTTTATTTATTATTATTTTATATCGAGGATAATGGAATAAGCACTCATGTACTTTTTTCATCTTTTTTCTTTCTTTTTTTTAAAAATTCTTTTATATCGAGGATATTGGGATAAGCACTCTTGTGCTTTTTTTTTAAATCCAGTCCCCGTATGTATGCAGTTTTTTAAATGTCATCTGTTCCCACCGGCACACGATGGCCTACATTTACGAAAAGCGGAACAGAATTTAATGTGTGTGCAAGGTGTTCTGCGTGCGTTGGCACACGGGGCCTCGGTTTACAGTCTCATCCGAAGGACTTTTGGGGAGAGTGGAGTCATCAGGGATGTTAACTCCAGGGGAAAAATCCCTCGAACGGGAATCGAACTCGGGTCGTCAAATTGCGAGCACAATGTTCTGACCACTAGGCTATCCTGTCCCCCAAACAACAATAAACTGCTGTCTGAGTGTTCAAAGAAAAAGATCCCCCAAAAATAGTATTAAAAAGGGCGCTCAACACAAGGGAAACTACCCATGCAAATAGATCAACTATTTCCTATGTATGGGTTTGCTCCCCTTTAACCGTTAAATTAATGATCGTGGTGCATGAATGGTGTTGATAATTATTAAATAAAATACTGTATAAATTCTGTTTTGTGCGAAGTAGTGTTTTAAACGGTGCCAGCACAAAAACAAAGCTCATCGATTTTTCAGTGTACATGAAATGTTCTGACTCAAAAAACTAATTTTAAAAAAAAAATATATATATACAAAACTCAGTTCTATTTATTCTATGGTTTAGCTCTTTACATACTAACCCATTATCAAAGATAACGTGTAAGCGAAATGTTCTACGTGCGTTTCCCCCACAGGGCCTCAGTCTCTCTTCTCATCCCAAAGACTTTTAAAAGGATGAGTGAAGTCAGTGCTGATGTTAACTCCAGGGGAATATCCCCTGAAACGGGAACTACCGTAATGGTTCGATCTCGGGCCATCAGGTCGCGAGTGCAAAGCTTTATCCACTCGGTTATCCCACCCTCACTTCTACTGCTGCTGCTGCTGCTAATGCTGCTAATGCTGGTGATGACGATGACAACGATGATGATGATAGCAACGAGAAGATTGTTAACGATAATGTAGAGTAGTAATTACGTTTTCACACACACGCGCGCGCGCGCACGCGCGCGCGCGCGCACGCGTATGTACACACTCACACACATACACATACGCGTTCGCGTACGTACACACACATTCGCACACACGCACACGCACACGCGCACACACACACACACACACACACACACACACACACACACACACACACACACACACATACACACACACACACACACACACACACACACACACACACACACACACACACACACACCACACGAGTGCACGTACTACGCACCCATGCATGCACGCACTCAAACTGACTATAAACCGATGTGCCGTGTGCCAACGCATGCAGAACACCTCGCACACACGTTAAAACCTGCTCTATTTTTTTAAGTAGGTCATTGTGGGAACGAACGACTAAATT
>JASPKP010006819.1:7500-13669 GCA_030674155.1 Stramonita haemastoma
AAAAACCCCATCAAACCCCAAACATACAAAAATAGAAAACAGATGCAAACACGCACGCGCGCACGCACACACACACACGCACACACGCACGCACACTTACACACACATACACACACACACACACACACACACACACACACACACACACACACACACACACACACACACACACACACGCGCACACACACACACACACACACACACACACACACACACACACACACACACACACACACACACACACACACACACACACGGGACCTCGGTTTATCGTCTCATCCGAAAGACTAGCACCAAGACCACCACTCGTGGTATGGATGGGGGAAAGATTTGGGCCCAAACAGTATACGAACCACCGCACACTCTGACCCGGAGTTTTCTCATTCTAGGCAGGTGCGTTATCTCTAGACCACCAGTCAAACTTTGTTTTAACATACTAGTACACACTGGAGTTTTCTACATCTAAATTCACTGCACAGAGATACTCTCTCTCTCTGTCTCTGTCTCTCTCTGTCTCTCTCTGTCTCTCTGTCTCTTTGTGGGGAGAGAAACTTTAGCCACCTGCTGTGGTTCGCAGAATGTATAGTTTGATTTTCTTTCAGTTGTATGGGGCTGGTTTGTGCTCTACCGGATACCAGATAGAATAGGCTACACACAGGGTTTTTAACTTTAAAACAAACCATAGGCACCTGTTGCTGGTGGTGAAAGTTTACTTGGGGTAGGGGCTTGTCAACGACTTACTGTTCTTGTGAATTAATGAAAAAACGAAACCGAAACCAAAAGCAAACACAAAAAACCCCATCAAACCCCAAACACACAAAAATAGAAAACAGATGCAAACGCGCGCGCGCACACACACACACACGCGCGCACACACACACGCACGCACGCACGCATGCACGCGCACACACACATACGCACGCACACACGCACGCACGCACACACACACACACACACACACACACACACACACACACACACACACACACACACACACACACACACACACACACACACACACGGGACCTCGGTTTATCGTCTCATCCGAAAGACTAGCACCAAGACCACCGCTCGTGGTATGGATGGGGGAAAAGATTTGGGCCCAAACAGTATACGAACCACCGCACACTCCGACCCGGAGTTTTCGCATTCTAGGCAGGTGCGTTATCTCTAGACCACCAGTCAACTTTTGTTTTAACATATTAGTACACACTGGAGTTTTCTACATCTAAATTCACTGCACAGAGATACTCTCTCTCTCTCTCTGTCTCTGTCTCTGTCTCTCTCTGTCTCTCTCTGTGTCTCTGTGTCTCTGTGTCTCTCTGTCTTTATGTCTCTGTCTCTGTCTCTGTCTCTCTCGCTCGCTCTCTCTCTCTCTCTCTGTCTCTCTCTGTCTCTCTCTGTCTCTGTCTCTCTCTGTCTCTGTCTCTCTCTGTCTGTCTCTGTCTGTCTCTGTCTCTCTGTCTCTGTCTCTGTCTCTGTCTCTGTCTCTGTCTCTGTCTCTCTCTCTCTCTCTCTCTCTCTCTCTCTCTCTCTCTCTCTCTCTCTCTCTCTCTCTCTTTTTTTTTTTTTTTTTGTGTGTTGAAGAGAATGTGTCTGAAAGTGAATGTGGTAATAAAGATGGGCGTGGCTGTTGTGATGTTCCAAATACTTGTAATGATAATGTTGATCGCCAAACGAAGACAGTAACTGGTTCTAACTTTAAAAGACACATTTCTTTCCTTCACTGGAATGTCAGTGGTATACTGTCTAAATTGTCTGATCCTGACTTTGTTGACTATGTTTCTTCTTTTGATTTTGTTTGTCTCGTTGAGACTTTTGTTGAAGAGTTTCATTCGGTGTTGTTTTATGATCATGTTGTTTATGTGAAACCAGCACTGAAGTTTACTGAGCGTGGAAGACGATCTGGAGGAGTGATTTGTCTGATAAGAAAAAACCTTGTGAAGTATATCAGAGAGATGGATGTGAATTGTGATAATGTTTTGGTATTCCTTGTTGACAAAGCTTTGCTTCAGTTGGAAAATAATGTGTTATATGTATGTGCCTATGTTCCTCCCAACAGTTCACCATACTATACTGTGTATGATATAGATAATGGTATTAATCAAATTGAGGATTGTTTAGCAGAACTTGTCAGTTCATTAGATGAAGTTTCTATTCTGATGTGTGGTGACTTTAATGGAAGAACAGCCGATATTTTTCCTTGTGTCACTGAGGACTTTCAACACTTCTCTGTGTTTAATAAGTGTGACGAAGTGAAAGTTAAAAGATGCTCTCAAGATGAAGTGTTAAATTTGTATGGCAAAAGTTTGTTAAACATGTGTGTTGCTTTTGAATTATTTCTTTTGAATGGTGTTTGTTATGGTGACACTAACGGACATTTCACGTACATAAGTGACTCTGGAAACAGTGTAAACGATTATTTTGTTGCATCTCATGATTTGTTTGACTATATAAATTCAGTGTGTACAATTCTTGTGAGGGATAGAATAGAGTCTGATCACATGCCTTTGGAATTTCATATGAATGTAAAAGATGTAAATGTGTACAATAGAGAAGATCGGAATAGCAGAGAATATGTAGAAAAATTTGTTTGGAACACAGAGTTTGCTTCTACTTTTGTTAACTTGATAAATTCAGATGCTGCCCACTTACAGTTATCACAGGCAACAGATATAGTCAGTGTCGATGTGAATAAAGCCATAGAAATGTTTAATGATGTTGTTAAAGGTGCAGCTGAATGTATGAGTCAGCAATTTTATGTTAAAAAGAACAAACCACAAAACAAATGGTTTGACTTAGAGTGTAGAGCTGCCCGGAGAAATGTAAGAAAGTTATTGAGAAAATATAGAAAAACTTTGAATAATGATGATCGTCATACATATTGTTTAGTTAGACGAGAATATAAAAATACGTTGTGTCGAAAAAAAAATCTTTTCATGACACATTATTTAGACAAATAGTTAGTTCAGTTTAAAATCAGCAAGAGTTCTGGAGGAATGTAAGATTAGTATTAAAGAAAAGAACATATATTCAGAACAGCATCACATTAGATCAGTGGCACAAACATTTCAAGCAAGTACTAGATAAGGAATCTAATGTAGAGGTTGAAGTTGAAGTTGAAGCAAATGGAATGTCATTTGATAATGAAAGTGTGTGTCAATTAGATCAAGATATCACTAAACAAGAAGTAATTTTTGCAATAAGAAAGCTGAAGAATGGTAAAGCAGCAGGGCCAGATGGATTGCTAGGTGAGTTTTTCAGACATTTAGGGGACAGTGCTGTGGATTTTCTTGTAGAGTTGTTTAATGTTATATTTAATAAGGGTATCTATCCAGAGAGCTGGACTGAGTCAGTTATCATTCCACTGTTCAAAAAAGGTAACACAAATGATCCTAATAATTACAGAGGGATTTCTTTATGCAATATAGCAGGAAAACTATACAGCTCAATAATTAATCAAAGATTATCTAAGTGGATTGAAGTAAATAATATTACAGGTGAATATCAAGCAGGCTTCAAAAAAGATTATAGTACAATCGATCATGTATTTACTTTACTGGCTGCTGTTCAAAAACAGTTTGTAAACAATCGTAAACTCTTTGTAGCCTTCATTGACTTTGAGAAGGCGTTTGATTCTATTTCAAGACAATTATTATGGCCTATTCTGAGCAAAAATGGTATTAAAGGAAAGTTTTACAATTGTATAAAAAGTATGTACAACGATGTAAAGGCTAAAATAAGAGATGGGGCTAAGTTTAGTGACTGTATTAAATGTACATTAGGGGTTAAACAAGGTGACGTATGCAGCCCAGTTCTGTTTTCGTTATTTATTAACGAACTAGCACTTGATATTATCAAAAATGGGAGGCATGGTGTTACTTTAGATGTAGTAGAAATATTTGTGATGTTGTTTGCTGATGATATTGTTTTGTTATCTGATACTGTCATCGGCTTACAAACGCAACTGAACAGTTTGCACTCTGCAGCTCAAAGACTTCAGCTAAAAGTAAACATGGATAAAAGTAATATCATTGTATTTCGTAAGGGAGGGTACCTGGCTGCTCGTGAAAGATGGTTTTACGGAAAATCTCAACTAAAAGTTGTAAATGCTTACAAGTATCTAGGTTTTATATTTTTCTACTAAGCTTAGTTTTACTTTTGCCTGCCAAGATCTTGTGAGCAGAGGTAAACGAGCAGCCATGAATATATTAATATTTCTGAATAAATTTGATAATACCTCATCAGAGTTATTTTTTTAAGTTGTTTGATGCACAGGTGCAGCCAATTGTTCAATATGGTGCAGAAATATGGGCCTTCTATACAGGGCATGAAATTGAAAAACTACATTTATTTGCCATGAAACGTTTCTTACTTGTTAATAGGCGAACACCAAACGATTTAGTTTATGGTGAGCTTGGAAGACATCCATTGTATTTAAATTCTTATGTGAAGTGTATTACATATTGGTTAAAAGTGGCTCAGATGTGTGAAAACAGACTGCCTGCTCAAGCATATAAACTTTTATATAAATTGGATGAGAGAGGAAAGATAACATGGGTGACCAATGTGCGTAAGTGTTTGTGTGAAAATGGTTTTGCATTTGTGTGGCTAAATCAGGGTGTTGGATGTGTTAAGAGTTTTCTGGCCTCCTTTAAACAACGTCTTACAGATTGTAGATGGCAAAATTGGGAGAGCCACATTCAAAACAGCTATAGATTTTCCTTGTATAAACTGTTTAAAACAAATCATTTTATTGAAACATATTTAGGGATGAATATGAATAAGTTTGTAAGATGTGTATTAACCAAGTTTCGATTTGGGGTCACAGATATAATGGTTCATAATCAAAGATACAAGAAAAATGACAAAAATATGACGTGTCCCATGTGTGAATTGAATAGAGAAGATGAAGTACATTTTGTTTTCTGTTGCCCAGTTCTTGAGGATTTAAGGAAACAATACATCCCATCTAAGTTTTATAACAGACCAGCACTATTTCGATTAGTTACACTTTTGTCCCTACCAATGTAAACACTATAAGAAATGTTGCTCTGTACCTCTATAAGTCATTCAAACGAAGAGAAACGATGATGTCATAATTTTGCTCTAGACTGAAAAATTGTTATGTATATTTTTTTTGTGGCTTTTTTTTTAGGTGTATGACTTTAGTGTGGAATTTACAACAAATATCAGCGATGTATACCCCTTCAAATGGGGCCATGGCCTTTTTTTGAATAAATTATTGTCATTGTCATTGTCATTGTCATTGTCTCTCTCTCTCTCTCTCTCTCTCTCTCTCTCTCTCTCTCTCTCTCTCTCTCTCTCTCCTCTCTCTCTCTCTCTCTCCTCTCCTCTCTCTCTCTCATCTCTCTCTCTCCTCTCTCTCTCTCTCTCTCTCCCTCTCTCTCTCTCTCTCCACTGCCCCCTAAAGTCCTTTCGATGAGATTATAAACCGAGGTCCCGTGTGCTAACGCACGCAGAATATCTTACGCACAACGTTTAAAACCCGTTTCCGCTTTTTTGGAAGAGTAGGCCATAGTGTGACGGTGGAATGGATGACAAAATTGATAAAACTGCATACACACGGGGGATTCGATGTTTTAAAAAAGCACACGAGTGATTATTCCCTTATCCTTGGATTTAAAAAAAAATTTAAACCCAGCAAGATTGTCAGATTAACTGAATGTGTCATGGGCTATCATAAGTGTTTACCATCACTATTTATTTTTAGAATAATTTATTCTGTTCATGTTTGTCATGCAGGCGCCTGTGCACTGATTAGACCTGTCAAAGGTAAAGCATAGTTCTTCACCATACTTTGTATCAACTCTTATCAATTCGTTGGGGGTTTTTTTCTCAAGTGTAGGCGCAGTTATCATGTTCGATTACTACCTACAAAAAAAGGAAACTTGATTCATCACAGTCACTTTTGCAAAGCGGTTTCACCATCATGTTCTCAACCTCCGTCTGACAAGTCTACTTTTTTTTGTGTTCAGAAACCTACAGAGGTCAGCTGGCTGTGGAGGAAGCCAGTGACAAACTCTTCAGTGGTGCCGAAACGATCTACAATACTACGGGAGTGATGGAAGGGGAACAAGACTGAGTGAGGTCAGTTGCGCATGTTGTGTCAACGCTGTAGGGAGTGTAAGTCTGTTTAAAGGGAAAA
>JASPKP010006820.1:0-13669 GCA_030674155.1 Stramonita haemastoma
TCTTCTCTCTCTCTCACTCTCTCTTTCTCCCCTCCCCCTCTTCTCTCTCCTCTCTCTCTCCCCCCTCCCTTTTTTGTTAATACCCTTTTGTATCTTTTAAAAATAATTTTTATCATTGTACAAAAAAATTTTTTAAACAATTTTTGCTAACCCTCATCAGCGTTAGTGTAAATTTTTCCCCTTGTAGATGACTTTTTTCCAGTTTTCCTTTTCGTTATTACTAGATTTTTATTTAAAATATTGATTTATGTTTTTTTTTCCCTCTGTCTTTTCATCTCTCAGTCTCCCCGTCTATTTTTTTTTTTAAAAGGCAAAATACTTTACAAGAAAATCATATCTTTATCAACAGTTTATGTTTACTTACACTTGTGGGAACGCTGCTAAAACCCCAAAGGGACGGGCCCGCGCATCTGATTCAGTGTAAATCCCTATAAATTTGGGGTTTCCATACTAAATGTGTTTCATTGATGGGGGTTTTTTCTAATTTTTGGGTTAAAAATTTTTTTCATTATTCCATATGATTTTTGGGGGGACGTTTATTGATATTTGCTTTGGCCTAACCAAAATGGTATGATAAAATAAGTTGGTTTTAAATTTTTTTATCCCCTTTAAAAATTTTTGGGTTCTTGAATTTTAATATTTTTTCCTTTGTTATGGCTATTGTTTTTGGGGGCTTTTTTTTTCAAGGGGTTTTTTTTTAAGAAGGGTTTGTTGTGTGGTTTTTGGTGAGTGGTAACTGGTGATGTTGAAAAATGATAGGGGACGGTGACTTGTTTAAAATTTTGTCATGGAACGTGAGAAGAAGCGGGGTGATGATCGTGACATTTTAACAGAAGAAATTTATCGTCGATAATTTATAGGGTTTAAGAGATGAGTAGGAGATGATGAAAGAATGATTTTAAAGATGTACTAGGTAAAGTTAGATGGGATGTTTATAACCTTTCGCAGTGCAACAAAAGATAAAAGAAAAGGGTGATGCGTGTTAAGTCATGATAATGATGATGGGTTGATGATAACTAAGGGGATTGAGGGTGCTTTTTTACTTGCAAAAATTTGGAAATTTTTAAATAATGGAAATTTTTTCGCGATATGTTTACCTTCCCCTGCTTCAAAAAAAATTTTTTTTATAGGGGGGAAAGGGCCCAAGTACAATAAAATTTCAGTGTTTATGTTCCTCTCTCTTTCTCTCTCCTCTCTCTCTCCTCTTCTCTCTTTTTCTCCTCTCTCTCTAGGGCCCATTTTTTTTCTTAAATATTTTAAAAGACTTACCCTTATTCTAAACACACATGCGAGTTATTTGCAAATGATACAACTCCATCCAAACTTCTCATTAATGAAGTTACCCTGCTCTGCAAAAAGTATTCCGCCTGTTCGATGGTCAAAGTTAAATCAATGAGTCTTTACCCCCAAAAAAAAAGTATTAATTATAACAACTCGACAAAAAACAAAAAATCTTTAAAAACAATCTCCTACTATTTTAATACAAAAAAATTGATGAATAACAATAAAATTTTGGTTTTCAATTGACAATAACCCTTTTTTGGGTTTACCACATCTCTTTTTTTTTTTTATGCAAAAAATATCAAAATGTTACCCCAGTTCCTAAAAAAAAACATTTCTTAGCCCTAAAACGCTGGAAAATTTTTTTTCAATGCAATATTAATCCCATATGATTTATGCTTCAACGTTTTGGGGTTTTTGGGGAAAAGCCAAATTGATGTCAAGCAGCTCTAAACTTTTTCTCTTAAATCTTCATATAACCCATTTTGACAAAAAGCATTGACATTCTTCCTTTAAAGACCCAAAGCTTAAGCATATAAGGAGGGTTTTTAAAAACATGTCCGGTTTACTCCCCCCTGCTTTCAAAAAAGATTCACAACAATGTCAATCGTCTTTCCAAAGGTAAGGGCCACTTCCCAAAATTGACTTATTTAAATCCACTTCACATATTTGGTGGTACACTATGGAATGAGATTCCCCCTCAACTTAAAAAGCTTGCATGTTTCGTTTTTAAAAAAAGTTTAATCACGTACATTTTTTGGACAATATATACTTTTTGTAAAATTTGATTTCAATTTGCAACACCATTAATATCAGTAATTTCTTAATTGTAAGTATTATGTCAACTCTTAATCCCCAACCCCCAGTACTTTGTCCCTCTTTATTCTCCCTCCTTCCTTTCCCTACACCCCCCTCCCTCTCTAACCCCTCTCGCCCCAGGGTTGCTTTTTGTCTCTCGTCTTCCTGCCTATTTCTTTCCCGTTCTACTGTCTCCGTCTGTTCTTTTTTTTTCCTTCTGTTGTCTGTCTGTTGTCGGGCGTCTGTCTTTCTTCTTTTCCTTTCTCTCCTTCTCCCTCTTCTCTTTTCTCCTCTCTTCTCTTTTCTTCTTCTCCTCTCCTCCCTTCCTATCACTCCCCCCCCCCCCCCTCTCTCCTATTTTCTTTTCCCCTTCCCCCAACTTTTCCTCTTTCCCCCCCCCATTATGTTTGCCCTTTGTAAAGCGTTTTCTACTTCACTGAAAATTCTAGGGCACTTTAAAATTTTCAATTTTATGAGAACCTTTGATAATTTGGGTATGTTATGTTTTGCTCACTTAAATTAAGTAGGTACTAATTTTAAAATTGGTTTCTTATGTTTCCCTGATCCCTTTTTTTTTTTTCTCCCTCCCCCCTCCCCCTTCTCCCCTCCCCTCTTTCCTTTATTTTTTTTTTCTCTTTTTTTTTTTCCATTTCTTCTTACCCTTTCGGGGCTGAAAAATTTTTAACAGCCCCCAACTTTTCCCCTCCTCCCCCCCCTTTTCTCTTTCCCAAAAGTTATGTTTATGCTCAAATCATTCGATTGGGTTTATTTTTTCCCAAATTTGATTTTTATTTCTTTATCTTTAATTATGAATTTATTATGGTTTATCGATTCATTTTTTTTTTTTTTAAAGGGGTGTAAAAAACAAGCCACCATTGTGTTAATCTTTTCCCTAATAAAAAGTTCATTCTTCTTTCTTTCCCTCTCTCTTGATAAAGGCTGTATTATATTTTTGTTTTAAATTTTATTCTGCAATTGACTGTTATTGATTTTAGTAAAGTTTCTTAAATTCAATTTTTTAGTTTTGCAAGTATGTGTTCTTAATTAAAATGTGTAGTTTTCTTTTTTTATAAGAAAATGGTTTTCACAAAGATTGATCATGACTTTGATAAAACTTGTATATTTAATTGCTTTGTTGATTTCTTTTTTAACTATTTTTAGAATTTGTTTTGTGTTTCACTAGTTAGTGATCCTCTCTCTCTCTTTTCCTCCCCTCCTCTCTCCTCTTCTCTCTCTCCTCTCTTTCTTTTTTCTTTTTTTGCGGTATCAAGTGAGAAAAGAAATTTCCTATTTTAAACCCGAAAGACTACATATCCAGAACGGATAACCATTTCTGAAAACATTTTCTAACACTTTCTGCAAAAAATGTCCTCTATCGAAAAATCGACGGCTGAAATCAAATGTTTTTGTGCTGCGCCGTCCCCAAACCCCCAACACCGTTTTAACAACCCAGGTGACGTTTATTTACTGTAAGAAAGGGGGGGTGCAAAATTTTGCTGGGGAAAAAAAGGAGGGGGGACACACAAAGGTCAGTGTAATGAAGAAACAAGGGAAACGTTCTTTCCCCCCCTTGGATTTGTTTCCCCACCCCCAATTTTTTTACACCGCCCAAACTAAAACTGCCTTGGCCTTTCAAAGATGACACCCACTGGCCCCCCCGCTGGGGTTTAAAAGCCAACAATTCATAGTGTTGATCCAGGTCTGCAACGAGCGCTTGGCCTTAAAGCTGGATTTTTGACACTGAAAAGGGGTACTGACGAAATTCAGGCCCGGTGGCGGGGTGAAGCACAAAATACCCCCCTTGACAGACACGCACACTTACAGAAGATGTAAAGAAACACAAAGAGGGGGAACCCCACCAATGAATACAGAAATACAACTCCCATCCGAAGCGGGAAAACGCACCCATGTTGGCGAGGATCGCTTTCGATAGAATTTTTAACAAAATTGCAAACACAAGGGCGGGGGCTTCCATCAAAGGGAAAGCAGCTAAAACTTTGGGAAACGCAGTACCAGCCAGCAGCACAACCACACCGCTAAGCCGCTCTTGCTTTGCTGGCCCTTTGCTACGACATCGGTTTTACCAGGGGGCAACCCAAAAATTTTTAAACAATACCGCTTTGGGTTTTCCAAACGCAAAAAATTTGATTTTTGTACATTTTTGAAAAACTTTTGTTATATCTTTCTTTTCGGTCCCCCCCCCCCCCCTACCCATTTTTGTGAATTGGGGTTAAAAACCCAAACAAAATAAAAATTCTTCTTCTCTCTCTCTCTTTTCCCCTCTCTCCTTTTCCCTCTTCTCTCTTCTCTCTTCTCTCCCCTCACACCCCACACTCCACCAACACAAACACACATTCGGGAGAGGAGAAAGTCCCCCTGTTGCTAACAGTTTCCATCCATATGAGAAATTTTTTCAATTTGCAAAAAAAAAAGCCAAATTTAAAAGGATTTGGGGTGTGACAAAATTTAATGATCTTTCAAGAAAAGTAATAGCTATTCCACAGATTACGAAATTTTTTATGGGGTTTTTTTTCCCAAAAACATAAACTGTTTAAAGGGTATTAGAAAATATATTCCCATATAATTATACCCCTTTAAAAGCATGGATTTCCTCTTGGGTTTTGGGTTACGGGGTTTTTCCCAAAAAGCAGCATATCTTCCTTTAGAATGAAGTTTATCGATGACATGGGGGGAAACCCTGTGTTGTTTTTGTTTTTTGATTGATTTTTTCTTTAACGGGGGATAATGGAAAGCATTTGGTTTTTTATCCATCCCCGTGGTATCAGTTTTTAAGCATTGTTCCCCGGCACACATGGGCCCACTCTTACAAAAACGGGGAAAAGGATTTTAAAGTGTGCACAAATGTCTGCTGCGTTCGCAAACCGGGCCCCGGTTTAAAGTTCCTCCGAAGGACTTTTTGGGGAAAGGTGGGGCAGCCTCAAGAAAAACCCCTAACGGGACTCAACCCGGGGACAAAATTCGAGCGCAATGTTCTACCACTAGGGTTTCCCTCCCCCCACTATCCCTGGTGTTTTGGGTGTGTGTGTGGTGGGGTGTGTGTGTTGTGGGGGGTTTTTGTGTGTGTTCAATCAAAATTTAAACAAAATTTAATTTTTTTTTCCCTTTGGACAGGGGTAAGCAGGACTGCTTTTTTCCATAACCCTTTTAAAAAAAAGAAAAGAAAAAAATCAAAACAAAAGCAAAAATCAAAACCAAAACAAACAAAAAACCAAAAAAAAACAAAGCAAAATCCCCCAGCAAACAAAAAAAAAACAAAAAAAAAAAAGGGGAAAAAGCAAACAACAAATAAAACAACAACAACAACTTTTTTAAAATTTAAATTTTCAACTGTTTTAAAAACTTTAAATGAACTATGCCTATAAATAACAAGCAACTCTTTAAAAAACAACCAAAAAAGAAAAAAAATTCAAAAAATACAATAAATAAATAAAAAAAAAAAAAAAAAAAATCTTAAAATCTACTCAAAACCTAACAACCCCACACCCCAACCCCCCTCACACACACACACACCACACACCCCCAAACCCCCCCCACCACACAACACACACCACACACACACAACCACACACACACACAACACCACAACACCGGTTTTCGCTCCCATCAGGGCCCTATATCTAGGGCATGCCCCTTTTTAAATCTTTTTAAAAATATATAGGTCAAAAAAACAAAACAACACACACACACACACACACACACACACCAACAAACCCACACACACCTACACACACAACAGTTTAAATCAATTAAAATGTAACCAAAAACTTATTTAAGACTAAATAAAAAATAATAAAAATAAAATATAATAATAATAAAATAATAAAAATAATAATAATAAAAAAATTAAAAAATTACACACCCACAAAAAATAAATTTAAAAAAAAAAATAAAAAATAAAAAAAATTATATCAGCTTTATGTCAGATTAAAATCTCTATCTTCAATTCATATTTTATTTTTTTAAAAAAATAGGAAAAAAAACAAAAAACACAACAATATTTTAAAATAACCCCAACACTGAGAGGAAAAAACACTACGCTAACAAACATACAATCAAACAAAAGAAAAAAAAAAAAACAAACAAACAAAAAAAAAAGCACATAAAAACACACCAAAAACAAAAAATAAACCAAACTAAAAAACCAAATCCACACGGATTAATATTAAAGGGAAGAAAAAAAAAAAAATAAAGCAACATCCCATATGATAATCCCCATCCCCCACTGAGGGAATAACATAACAAAATAGGGGGCATGCACACATTTAAAAAATTGGTTTGTTTGTTTTTTAATCTATGGTGTCAACAGTTTATCAGTTACAATGTCCCAACCATTTTTAAGACTTAAAAAAAAAAAAATCCCTAAAAGTCAATAAACAAATTATGTGATTACATTATTCCACACTTCAATTGTCTTTTTATGTTAGAGGAAGAAAAGAAAAACAAAACAAAAAAAACAAAAAAACAAAACGAAAAACAAACGAAACAAACATTGATATCCAATCCCATGAGAGGAAAAAAACAATCACAAACAAACATTCAACAAAAAAAAAAACCAACAAAAAAACAAAAGCAACAGAAAACCAAAAAAACAAAATTAAAAAAAAAAAACCAAACAAAAACAAAACAAAGCAAAAAACAAAAAAAAAAACAACAAACAAACAAACAACCCCCCCCCAAAAAAAAAAAAAAAAAAATGTTGTGGTTTTGGGGTTTTTGGTGTGTGTGGTGTGTGGTTGTTGTTCTTTTTATTTTTTCGTCTCCACTTTTTTTTAAAAATCACATTATACATTATTTTGTTGATAATTGTTTATAATTTTTTTAGGATGTTTTTGTTCCTGTTTTTTTTATTTTTTTTCTTTTTATATAAAGTTAATGAAAAAGATAGATTAGTAACCTGATAAAATTGTTTGATTTTATAAAAAAAAATTTCTATATTTAAAAAAAAACCCACTCAAGGCATTCCGGGGGATATTTTTGTGTTGGGGGTGTGTGTGTGTGTGTGGGTGTGTGTGTGTTGTGTGTTTTGGGGTTTTGGTGGTGTGGGGTTGTGGTGGCCTACTGAAAAGTCTTACAGTGCATTAGGCCTATCTTATTATCTTATCACAATTTACTTGTATTATTATTACCATTGTATTTACTTCCCCCCTTTTTAAGTTTTTTTTGGTTATGATTTAACAATGGAGCTAAATATTTTTTTGGGATTTTTTTGTACTTTGCTTGTTTGTTTTGCTGCTTTTTTCTGGGTTTGTTTGGTTTTTTGGGGGATTTTAAATTTTTTTTGGGATTTTTTGCAGATAAGGGGTTGATAAAAAAAGCAAATTTATTGTTTACTCTTATTTGTATTTGATTTGAACTCTGAACCTGAGTTGTTTTCCCTTTCCCCCAAACCCTTTGTTTGACACTTTCAAACCCAACCCAAAGACACACTTTTTTCCCCCCCTAATTTTTCTCCACATCACCCCCACATTTGACCCTATTAACCTTCGTCTCCTCCTTTCCCCAACTTTTGCTTTATGGGGTGTGTGTGTTGTTGTGTGTGGGGTGTTGGGGTGTGTTGGTGGGGTTGTGTGTTGTAAGATGCTATAAAAAAAAAAAATAAAAAAAAATTATATAATATTTTTGTGGTGTTTTTGTGTGGTTGGGTTGTGTGGTGTTTGGTGGGTGGTGGGGGTTGTGTGTGTGTTTCGTAAAATTTAAATTTTTAATTATTGTGAAGGGTTGCGGGTGTGACTGATTAATGCAACGCTTCGATTTTTTCGCTTACAAGTTTTAGCCCTTATAAACCCATAAAATATTATTTATTTTTTTTTTTTAATTATTTTATTATTATTATTTTTTTGTTGTTGTTGTTGTTTTTTTTTTTATTATTTTATTATTATTATTTTATTATTATTTTTTATAAATGGTTTTGTAATATTTAGAATCCAAATTTGGGACTATTCGAAATGATCTCTGTCTTTACATTAACCATCAAACATTCGCGCCAAATACTTAATTCAATTTAAAAAAAATAATTCTTGGGCCAGTTGGAAAGTACTTTAATCAACAAAAAGAACAAAAAAAAATTTTTCTCATAAAAACAAAAACCCTGCCTCTCTCATTTGATTAACCCCCTTAAGTTAAAAGTTTTCTAAACACCGGGGTAATTCTTCAGGACAATTTTAAATAGAATGACAATCAAAAGAAAAAAAATCTTTCAACTAATGGTTTTACCTTTTAAAAGCTTTTAAAAAAAATTTAAAAGGGAAAACACTTGAAACAATTACGGTCGTTTATATATTGGGGCAACTGTACTGAAAAAGCAAAGCTTTGAAATGTTGCAGCTTGATCAATACGAACTATATGGGGCTTTTTTGGGGACATCTCTAAAAATGACCAGATCTGGTTTTTCACTTGAAAGAAAAGAAAAAACGAGGCCAAACCCGTTATTACATAAATGGTTAATGGTTTTCCCCAAAATTTTTGATTTGTTTCCTGCACTATGACAGGGATAAACCCTTTCATAGAAAAGGGCCCTTTTGAAACGCTTCGAAGGGGAACACAGAATTTTAAAGTCTTTTATCCTTTAAATCTTTTATTTCGGGAAATCTCTACCAGATTTTATTAAAAAAAGCCTTTTTTTTTCAATTCAAAAAATATTTATCGTGGGTATCCTATTGTACTTTTTTATTTTTAATGGGGAAGAAAAAGAAATGCTTGTCCTCTTCACTTGGAAAAAAATATCGTTAGGTTTTGCAAAAATGATCCTTTTTGTGTTTTGGGAATGTGCAAGGAAGCCCAAAAGTTTTTTTGTTCTGTCCCCAAATTTTTATTTTTTTTGTCCTACCAATGAGCGTTTTTAGCGGCAAACCAAGCAGGCCGCTTTATTGTTGGGGGAAAATCGTTTGTCTGCTACATTGAAAAAAACCTAAAGGAAAGGGCCGGTATGTTTGTAAATCGCTCTAATTGTATATACGGCCAAAATGCCCAAAATTTTGGCCCCTTTTTTGGGTCAATAATGAAGTGGGTTTTGGGTTTTTTCCACGGTCCACATAACTTTTTCCCAAACTGGCAAAAATTTCCCTGTCTCTTCTTTTTTGTGTGTGTTTTTGTTTTGTGTGGTGTTTTGGTGGGGTTTTGCGGTGGGGGGGTTTTGCAAAATGTATGAGTGTGTGTTGTGTTTTGTGTGTTGTTGTTTTGGGGTTGTGTGGTTGGTGGTGTGTTTATGTCTTATTTCAACTATTTATATACATTTACAATGTTTTTGAGCTTTTTGGTGTGTGTTTTGGGGGTTGTTTTGGTGTGGTTGTTGCCCGCGCCTGCACACGTCGGTTGTATTGTGTGCTGCTCGCATACGCACGTAGCGTGTTGTGTGGTGCGGGGTGTGTGTGTGTGTGTGTTTTCGTGCGCGCGCGTTGTTGTTGGCAAAGTCAAAGGTTTGGGGGGGTGTTTATTTCTTTGTTTTTATTTATTCATTCTTTTTTTTACGAGGGTAAGGGGAAAACCCTAAAATCTTTTTTCCATCCAGTCCCCCTGTTGTCAGTTTTGTAAATGTCTTTCGGGACACGATGGGCCCACTCTTTCGAAAACGCGGATTAAAAAGTGTGCCAAAAGGGCTCTCGTTGACACGGGGCCCCGGTTTTTAGTTCATAGTTTATCCGAGGGTTTTGGGGGGGGGAGTCACCTGATGTTAACTCCAGAAGAAAACCCCCCGACCCGGGGGGGTCAACCGGCGTCAAATTTAGGAAAAATGTTCTGCCCCTACATCCCAATCCCCTGTGTGGTGTTATTTTTGGTGTGGGAGGGGGGGATCTGGGGTTGGGGGTTGCCCACCGGGGGCCCCCCCCAACCAATAATTTATTTTTTTACTTGTTGGTGGGGGGGGTTTTTTGTGTTGTGTTGGTGTGTTGTGTTGTTGGGTTGGGGTTTTTGTTTCTTTTTCATTTGCCAACTTTTACCCCATTTTAGATCAAACAACGCATTTTGAAGCATAACGGCGCAAGCGGTGCCCCCTTTACGGTCACAAAATCTTTGTAAAGGCCTAAAAACCCTTGCCCCGCATTGCGCGCCAGTATCTAGATCCCCCGCCCCGCAAAAAAGCCCTCATTTTCCTTTTTCCCCCCCAAAAGTTATTTTTAAATTTTTTTAACAGGCAAACCTATTGAAATTTAAAACAAACTTTTTATTGTGAATTGTCCAATTTATTTTTGATTCAAAACGTTTTAATAATACTTTTTTTCATAATGGGACCAAAGCTCATACAGGTTTTAATTATTATTTAACTCACTTTTCCCCCCTAAGGCTTTCGGGTGGCGAAACCGAGGGCCCGGGGGCAAACCACCAAACTTTGCGCAAACGTTAAAACCTTTTCCTTTACGTAAGATTAGGCCATCGTGTGCCCGGGGAGAACATATACAAATTTCAAAACTGCTACAAGGGACTGGATGAAAAAAAGACATGAGTGCTTATTCCCATTCCCTCAATATAAAAGAAAAATAAAAAAACAAAAAAACCCTAATGTCTTTTAATTGTAAAAAGCATTTATAGTTTTAAAGGTGAATGAAATTAAAAATCGTATATAACATTGATTTGTTCTCGTTAGAGTTTTAACCTGAATCCCCAAAGATTACATATTCTTGGCCTTGAAAATGTTTTTTCCAATTGGTCTCTCTCTCTCTCCTCTCTCTCTCCTCTTCTCTCTCTCTCTCTTCTCTTCCTTTTCTCTCTCTTTCAGGGAGAGGGGTAGCCTTTAAATTATTGCACTCGCTTTTGGACAACCCATTTCGACCCCCGTTCGGGGAGTTTTTTCTCCGGAGAAAACATCAGTTGACCCCTCCCCCCCAAAGCAATAAATCAATCAATCTCTCTCTCTCTCTTTTCTTCTTTGTTTTTATAATTATTTTTTCCCCCATAGTTTTGGTGTTTATTAAAAAATATTTTTTTTTTGGGGCCCTTTTCCCTAGCAAAGTTTGCAATTGATGATTTTTTTTTTTTTGTTGGGGGGTTTGCCTTTGCAGCTAAAGGGGCTGTCGTTTCTTTTAAATTTTTTCACTGTTAAATTTGGACAATAAGCTAAAAGCTTCTTTTTCATGACCCAAAAATTGTTTTAAACGTTTGCCAAATTTCTAAAAACATCAAAAAAACCACATACAAAAAATCACGGGACAAAAAATACAGACATGGACAAAAAAATAAGACGGACAGAAAAATTTACAGGGGACAGAGAAAAAATTGGGACCGAGAAATCAGACAGAAAGGTTTCTTCCTTTTTAACGTTTATCTACTAAAATGATTTTAGACAAATAATTTGGGGGGAAAAAAAAAATTTGTTTTTGGGGGTGGCATGAATGGGGGATAAAAAAATTTAAAATTATATTAAAAAACCCTTTATCAAAAAGCTTGAAACCATAAAAAACAAAAAACAAGAAATTGGTAAAAAATCTACAAGTCTTCGTGAAAGGGGTGGGGTTTTTTAATTTTTTTTTTTTAAATTTTTTTTTTAATCTTTCGTTCGGGGGTAACAAAAACAATCAGGGTTTTTTTTTCATCCGGTCCCGGGTATCTTTGAAAAATTTGTCGCCCACCGGGCAACGATGGCCTACTTTACAAAAGGGGAAACGGGATTTAACTTTTCCAAATGTTCGGGTGCTTCGCACAGGGGGGCCTCATTTTAAATCTCATCCAAGGGGATTTTTGGGGAAAATAGAGACACCGTGTTTGGGGTTTTTGTGGGGTGTGTTTTGTGTGTGGGGTGCTTTTGGGGTCTCTGGTGTTTTGTGGTTTGTGTGTTTGCCCCGGGGTGGTTTTGTTTTTTTTTTTTGGGGGGGGGAAAACACTCTTTTCATTTATTCAAAATCAAGGTCCCCATTCGCCCATTATCCAACACTTTTCGGGGGGTAAAAGGAGGGGGAAAAAGTTGTTTTCCCCGCCCCAGTACATGCACGAGCTAAACTAAAACCATGACTTCATGTCTCACAAAATCAACCCACTAGCCCTCAACACTCAAACTCATTTCCCCTCAAAACTTGGGGGTTTTATTTCATTCACTCAAACATAGGTCCTTTTTTTTTTTTTTTTTTTTTTTTACTGTTTTCTTGTCGGTTTTTTTCAAAGGGTCTCTAACTTAAATTTTTTTCTCTTTTAATCATCGTTTTTTGAGGCATTTTAAAAAATCCACAGGGCTATCAAATACTGAAAATCTTTTCAAGATGATTAAAAAATTTTGGATTGTATAGACCTGCCTGGGTTTTTTCGTACATTTCCTTTTAAATCTGAAAAAACCCCAGACCCTTAAAAACAGGGCTTTTGGGGAAAAGCCAGGGCGGATAAAGGGTTTTTCAATGAATAAGTTTACGAAAACATTTTTCTACCACGGGTTTTTTTCCAATCCACATAATCCAACACACAAGGGACCCCCTCAGGCAAAAAGGGAAAAGCCAGAAAAAGTACCTGTGCTTTGTTTCAATACACTTTTTCTTCTCCAAAGGCAAAGGGAAATCCAGAAAGAAATGACCATTCTTTGTATGCAATAACAAAATTTTTTTCTTCCAAAGGGAAAGTCCCGAAAAAAGCGCCAGTGATTTGTACGTCAATACACATTTATTATTCTTCAACGGGAAAGCAGTGTCCAGAAAAAAGTGAAAATTTTTATCCCCAAATGCAATTCTTTTCTTTTCTTTAATGGGAAAGGCCAGCAGAACTATCCTTGTTAAAAATGCGTCACATGCCGGAAAATTAAAAATATGGGGCCAAACAACCGGACCTTACTGCAGCGGCCCCCCTTCCATGTCCCTTGGCTTAGGCTAGAACCACATTATTTTTTTTCCTTTTCATTCGGGAAAAAAATTTTTTTTTCTATAGGGGGAAAAAAAAGGGGCCATTCCCTTCCCAAAAAAACTTACCTGCATACACAACAAGTTCGTTTTTTTCCAGGCAAGGGGGAAAATGTTTTAAGGTCGAGACGTCTTTTTTATCCCCCTTGGGGGGGGAAATTTAACACAAAGCCGGTTTTTGGGGTTTTTTGTTTTTTTCATAGGGGATTGGTCACACCACAATTTCTTGCATTGGGGTGGGGTGTGTTGTGTTTTTGTGTGGTTGTGTGTGTGTGTGTGTGTGTTGTTGTACGATATAAAAAACGTACTACAATCGAAAGTTAATAATTAGTCATTCTGACTTTTTTTTCAAAAACTTACGATCTTCAAGAAATATTAAGGTTTTCAAAACTTTATAATCTTTATTTAGTCGCTTTCTTTTTTTTTTTTGTTTGGGTACAAAACACGAATGTCAAAAAAAAAAAGTTTAAACAAATTTTAAAACTTTCGGCAAAAATTTGGGGGTGCCAAAAGAAACCAAAGACTGTATGAATTCGTGCAAAGCAAGCAAAGAAGTAGTGGGGATGGTCCCTGGCTTTTTTTAATTTTTATTTTATACCACTTATTCACAGCAATTTTCGGGGGAAAATTCGGGGTGCTCTCCCCAGAGCGGGTCGCCCAATGCACGCCTACCCTATTTTTTTCCCCCCAGAATGGTGTCTTAAAAAACCCCACCGGTCATGCTGGTTTTTTTGTTTTTATAAATTTTTTCTCCGCCC
>JASPKP010006821.1:0-2500 GCA_030674155.1 Stramonita haemastoma
TGTCTGTGTCTGTGTCTGTGTCTGTGTACGCGCGCACGCAAGCATAATGCGTGTGTCTGTATGTGTGACCATCTCTAAGAGAACAAAAAATGATTGATTGATAGATTGATGTGTAACGATGTGCTGCGTCTGCGTGTACCCATACTGCTACATAAAGATCGATGCTTGACTGATTAATTGATTGAATGAATAATTGATTGATGCCTGGATAAGTGAACTAAGGAGTAAACTGACAAACAAATCGATGAATTGGTGGAGTCTCAAGATTACTGACAGATTGATTAAAACCCATCAATGGATAACGGGATTGACTAAAAGATTTACCGATTGGTGTTGCAGTGGTGTGCCGTGTGTGTGTGTGGACCCCTTCTGTGAGAAGGAGATCGAGTCTATCCGCCAGTGTCCTGAGGAAACTCCCTTCTGCTCTTCTCAGATCATCAACAACGTGGATGGTACTCACGGCCTGACCAAGAGGTACCACCCACCTACCCTTCTAACCTCCTCCTCTTTTCATTTCAATCACCCTCTGTCTTTCACTTCTTTCTCTGTCTTTCATTTCGCTCTCTTGTCTTTCACTTCTTTCTCTGTCTTTCACTTCTTTCTCTGTCTTTCACTTTGCCCTCTGTCTTTCACTTCGCCCTCTGTCTTTCACTTCGCCCTCTGTCTTTCACTTTGCCCTCTGTCTTTCACTTCGCCTGTCTTTCACTTCGCTCTCTGTCTTTCACTTCGCCCTCCGTCTTTCACTTCACCCTCGTTCTTCATACTACTAATAATAGGTAAAGGTAAAAATGTAAAGGTGTTCCCATAACCCAAAAAGTCATTAAGGAGCGAGGTATCAGAGACTTCAGCTTCTTTAGGGGCCAGCATGTTGAGGGCGGCGCCCATCTCCTCTCCCTCGCTGCTTTTACCATCCCTGACCCTAAAGAGGGCAGGTACCCACTTGCAGCTGGGTGAAATGGGGGAACAGTACTGAAGCCAAGGTGTGTAAACGGTCACCTGTCCACCTGGTAACCACGCTCAATCTTGCTTAACCTTAGCTTGGGGAAAGCGAGTGCTCTGACCACTGAACTACCCTGTCCCCATCTAATAGCAATAACATGGAATTTATAGGGCACTTTCATGGACACTATAGCCGAGTGGTTCAAGCCGTTCGACTTCAATCCCATGGGTCCATGAAGTCGTGGTTTCGAATCTTGACGGCGTCTGGTGAATTACGGATGGGGATGTTTACTATCTCCAAGGTCAGCTTGAAGTGCTGACTTGCTAGTGCCTGTGTTTCAGGTGCACGACAAAGGACGAATGTGAAGACTTAGCTGTATTTAAGGTGTGCCACTAAACAACAACAACAGAGAGTGACGACTATGCTCTGCTGTCTTTCAGGTGTGCCACAAAAAGGACAGAGAGTGAAGACTATGTTTTTCTGTGTTTCAGGTGCGCCACGAAAGGACAGACAGTGACGATTATACTTTGTCGTTTCAGGTGTGCCACAAAACCCCCCAGAGATTGATGACTATTGCCTTGCTGTCTTTCAGGTGTGCCACAAAGGACGAATGTGATGACTATGCTGTCTTTCAGGTGTGCCACAAAAAGGACAGAATGTAACGACTATGCTTTGCTGTGTTTCAGGTGCATCACAAACAACAACAACAACAGAGAGAGTGACAACAATGCTTTGCTATATTTCAGGTGTGCCACAAAAAACTAACATCAGAGACTGACGACTATTGCTATGCTGTGTTTCAGTTGTGCCACAAAAAAACACAGAGTGACGACTATGCTTTACTGTCTTTCAGGTGCGCCACCAAAAAACAGAGTGACCACTATGCTGTCTTTCAGGTGCGCCACCAAAAAACAGAGTGACCACTATGCTGTCTTTCAGGTGCGCCACCAAAAAACAGAGTGACCACTATGCTGTCTTTCAGGTGTGCCACAAAGGACATAGAGTGACGATTATGCTTTGCTGTGTTTACAGGTGTGCCACAAAGGACGTAGAGTGACCACAATGCTTTGCTGTGTTTACAGGTGTGCCACAAAGGACGTAGAGTGACCACAATGCTTTGCTGTGTTTACAGGTGTGCCACAAAGGACGTAGAGTGACCACAATGCTTTGCTGTGTTTACAGGTGTGCCACAAAGGACGTAGAGTGACCACAATGCTTTGCTGTGTTTACAGGTGCGCCACAAAGGACGAGTGTGATGGCTGGTACACGGGCATGGCGGCAGGCAACGAGACCCTGTGCAGCAACTATGACCCCAACGAGATTGTGCAGGCCGAGTTCATCTGTTCCTACTGCTGCACGGCTGACCAGTGCAACCGCCACGCCAAGCCTGACCCCGACTCCCTGTACACCCCCCAGCCTTGAGTGAGGTCCTCAGTTCAGACCTCACATACAGACACACGCACGCGCGCGCGCACAGACACAGACACAGACACACTCAGACACACACACACACATACACACACAGAGACACGCGCATGCACATAGACACACACACACACA
>JASPKP010006821.1:12500-13667 GCA_030674155.1 Stramonita haemastoma
CAGTAAAACAGACAGACAGATACACAGACAGGCAGAAAAATAGACAGACAAAAAAACAGACAGAGAGACACACTAACAGACAGACAAACAGGCATACTAACATGCAGAAAAACAGACAGGAAGACTGACAGACAGACAGACAGACAGAGAGAAAACAGAAAAACAGACCGAAAAGCATACACACACCCAGACAGAAAAACAGACATACAGGAAGACATACAAACAAACAGACAGACAAACAAACAAAAACAGACAGAAAGACATACAAGCAGACAGACAAACAGACAGACATACAGAAAGACAAACAGACAAACAGACAGACAGACAAACAGACAGGAAGACAAACAGACAGAAAGACAGACAGACAGACAGACAGACAAACAGATAGGAAGACATACAGACAAACAGACAGGAAGACATACAGTACAAACAGACAGGCAGACAGGCAGGCAGAGACAGAAAGACAAACAGACAGACAAACAGACAGGAAACATACAGACAGACAAACAAACTGACAGGAAGACATACAGTACAAACAAACAGGCAGACAGCTGGCAGGCAGATAGACAGACCGTCGGACAAACAAACAAACAGACAGACAAGAGAGACAGAGACAGAAAGACAAACAGACAGACAGACAGACAGACAAACATACACACAAACAGAGAGGAAGACAAACAGACAGACAAACGGACAGACAAACAAACAGACAGACAGACAGACAGAGACAGGCAGACATACAGACAGACAGAAAGAACAGACAGACTGGCAGACTGGCAGACAGACAAACAAACAATCAAGCAAACAGACAGACAGACAAACAAACAAACAAACAGACAAACAGACAGACTGGAAGACAGACAGACATACATACATAAATACATACATACATACATACATACATACATACATACATACATACATACAGACAGACAGACAGACAGACAGACAGACAGACAGACAGACAGACAGACAGACACACACACACACAGACAAACAGACAGACAGACTCACTCCCAGGGCGGAGGAGTCCAAGGGCTCTATCACGTAGTTGCCGTCATCTGCAGATGTGGCTCCGTATTCGAACATCTCTGTACAGTCTGCAACACACACACACACACACACACACACACACACACACCACACACACACACACACACACACAAC
>JASPKP010006822.1:0-13666 GCA_030674155.1 Stramonita haemastoma
ACACACACACACACCCCACACACACAAACACACACACACACACACACACACACAAAAAATTACCCCTTTTTTCCCTTCGCACCCACTCCCCCACCACTCTATTTCCTCAAAAAACCCCCCCCCCCCCCCCACCCACAAGACAGGTAATCCCCCGGGCTTCCCCTGTGGCTAATCCCCCAAATCAATTTCCCGGAGCAGCGTTTGTTCAGGGTTCAATTCCCCAAGGGTAAACTTTGGGGCCCTAAAAAAGGGCCGGGCCACTTTTACGGGGCCAAAGGCGTAGATAGGAGGGGCCCTTTAAACGGGTTGCTTTTTCTGAACTGCACAGCACAGAGACAGGGGGCAGGGGAAAAAGGCAAGGCAAAAGGCAAAGGCCCCAAGGCAAGGGGCAAGGCGGTCCAAGGAAAGGGGGCAAGGCAAGGAAAAGGCAGGGAAAGGGGAAAGGGCAAAAGGGCAAGGAAAAGGAAAGGGCAAGGCAAGGGGCAAGGAAAGGGCCCCAAGGCAAGGCAAGGGGCAAGGGGAAAAGGGCAAGAAAGGCCCAAGGAAAGGGCAAAAGGAAAAAGGCCGGAAGGCAAAAATCTTTTTTTTTCCGGGATAATGAATAACACCATGTTTTTTTTTTACATAGCCCCGAAACCTTAATAAAAATTTTGGAATTTAATGCCACCCCAAAACCTTTGTTTCCAAAAGAAATTAGGTTAATTTTCCTTTTCAAAAACAAAGGAAAAATCCCAAAGGGGCCCCCGTTTTTTAATTTAAAAACCGAAACAAAGGGGTGAAAAGGAGAGAGAAACAAACAAAAGAACAATGAAAAGGTTTTTTTCGGCCCCCAAAACCCCAAAAAAAATTTGGGTAAAAATTAAAAAAGAATTGCAAAGCAAAGAAAACGAAAAACCAAAAAACGAAAAATTTTTAAAAGGGGCGAAAAAACCCCCCATGAAAATGGAAAATTTAAAGGGGTTTATTTTTTAAAATTTTTTGGGAAAAAAATGAAATTTTTTTAGTTTCAAAATTCCCCTTTTCCCCCCGGGTTCCCCAGTTTTTTAATTAAAAATCCCCAAAAAAAAAATGAGAAAGAGAGAGGTAGAGAGGGAAAAGAGAGGGAGAAAAGGAGAGAGAGAGAGAGAGAGAGGGAAAAGGGAGAGAGAAATTTAAATCAAAAAATTTTTATTTCCAGTGGTACTTAAAATAAGCAAAAAATTTTGTTTTTTCATCACATCCCCCGGGGCACTTTCACTTTCAGCTGGCCAAGAGGCCACGTCAGGGTTACAAAAAACCCCCCACTGTCAGCGGGGAAAGAGGCAGGGTCGGGGTCACCCAAAAGGGGCCACGCAGGGCAGCCAAGAGGCCAGGGCAGGGTCACCCAAGAGGCCACGTCAGGGTCAGCCAAGAGGCCCCCGTCAGGGTCACCCAAGGGGGGCCAAACGTCAGGGTCAGCCAAAAGGCCACGTCAGGGTAAACGCTAACCCGCCCCCTTTCAGCTGGCCAAGGGCCACGCCCAGGGTCACCCCTAACCCGCCATTTTAAAGCTGGCCAAGAGGCCACGTCGGGGTTTTATCTAACCCGCCACTTTCGCTTTGCACCCCTCCCCGGGCTTAAGTAATTAGGGGGCCTCTGTGGGGACTCTGATTATGCTTATTTCTGTGGGGGGTTTGTGATCGTTTTTGGATTTTGGTGGTTTTAATTTGGGTTTCAACCATTAAAGTATGGCATTTTTGTGTATTTCTTGCCGAAAATTTAAATCAGGAAAAGGGCCGTGCCCCTTATGAAATTAAAATTTTATAATTTTAAAAATATAAAATATTATTTTATATATAAAATAAAAAATATAATTATTTTATATATATAATTTATATTTAATATTTTTAAAATATATATATATTTTAATATTTTATAAAACCCCCAAATACTCCTAAAAAAGATTGGGGATAGAGGGCAGGGGGAAAAGCTGGACAAAAGGGAAAATAGGCAAGTGAGGTGATACAAAGGAGGGGATTTGTAAAAGGGGAAATTCGTTTTTAGACATTATTTCTGAGTTGGAATGGGGGGTCCCTTTCCCATTTCGACAAAAAGGGTGCATACCCCAAATAATCTCACTTTTTGCGGGCCCCTTTTAGAGCTCTAGCCGGGACCCCCCCCTCCCCCAAAAAAAAAACAACCCCCCCCCCCAAAACCAAAAAAAATCCCCTAAAAAAAAAACAAACTGGCCTACCCCTCCCCCCCCCCCTCCCCTACCCAAAAAAAAAAAATAAAAACCAAAAAAAAAAGGCCTCCCCTTCCCCCCAAAAAACCTTAACCCCAAACCCCCCAAAAAAAAAAAAACCAAAAAAAAAAGGCCCTACCCCCTCCCTAAAACCCCCAAAAAAAAAAATAAAACCAAAAAAAAAAAGGCCCTACCCCCCCCCCCCCCGGCCCCCCCTACAAAACCCATTAAAACCAAAAAAAAAGGCCCCCTACACCCCCCTCCCCCCCCCCACAAACCAAAAAAAACACCATAAACTGGCCTACCCCCCCCCCCCAAAAAATCCCTCCCCCCCCCCAACCCCCAAAAAAAAAAAAAACCCAGCCTACCCCGCCCCCCCAAACCAAAAAAAAAAACGGGCCCTTCCCCCTCCCCCACTCCCAAACCAAAAAAAAAACAGGCCTCCCCCCTCCCCCCTCCCAAACCCAAAAAAAAATTAAACCCCCAAAAAAAAGGCCTACCCCTCCCCCCACCCCCAAAAAAAAAAAACAAAAAAAGGCCTACCCCCCCCCCCTCCTCCCCTCCCCCCCCCCTCCCAAAAAAAAAAACAAACGGGCCTTTACCCTCCCCCCCCCCCCTTCCCCCCCCAAACCCCAAAAAAAAAACAGGCCAACCCCCTCCCCCCTCCCAAAACAAAAAAAAACACCCCCCCCCCAAAAAAAAAACAAACGGGCCTTCCCCCCCCCCCCCAACCCCAACCAAAAACCCCTAAAAAAAACCAAAAAAAAGGCCTCCCCCTCCCCCTCACCCCCCCCCCTTCCCCCCCAAAACAAAAAACACCCCCCCCCCCCCAACTGGGACAGGTTTGCTGCAGTTTTTATGCAACACGAGAACACCACACAACACACACACAAAAAAACACCACCAACACCCCACACACACACACACACACACCCAACCCCAAAACACCCACTCAACCCCTCCCACAAAAACCTCCCACACACACACACACACACACACCCCCAACACACACACACACACACACACACCCCACACACCACCCCCCCCGGGTGACAGGTTCCAATGAATATTGAAATAGGGGGGCCAAATGCTGGGAAAAATTGGGGGGGCCAGTCAACGTTCTGACGTCACGTTTTCACGGCAGAAAAAAACAGCAAACAGGTGGCTGACTTTTTGATCGTGCTTTTGCCCATGTTCCCCTGTTTGTTTTCTCCCCTTTTTGCACTGCACTGAAGTCTTGACGTCAGGTAATTTTCCTTTCGGGGCAAGTGGACCCTTTTCCCCGCCACAGGGGCATGCTGGGTTTTGTTTTGTTTCATAACCCAACCATCGCTGAGGGGAATGACGGAACGTTAATGGACGTATTTGATAATCTGCAGCATGCACAATACATTCAGGGGAAAAGGGGGAACATTACATGTTTGATGTTCTGAAAGAAAGCATTTAAAAAGACATTTGTAAAATTTTGAGGGTTCGGGAAAGAAAGAAACTATAAAGCATGAAACACATTTTATGTTCTGCATGCATGCATTTTAAAAAAGGACACTGTAAAATTTTTGTTGTTCTCCCATGCGGGCACTAAAAACCCACGTAAATTTTGGGAATTTTCTGCATGCTTGCACTAAAAAGACACTGTACCCCTTTGATTTTTTGCATCCCATGCACAAAAAAAGGACATTTGTACACTTTTGGGATGTTCTGCATGCATGCACAATACGGGAAAACTGTACATATTTGATGTTCTGCTCATGCACAATAAGACACTGTACAATTTGATTTCTGCTTCAGGGCACAATAAAGCACGAACCATTTGATTTTTCTGCTTTTATGCACTTTTAAAGACACTGTAAAATTTGATGTTCTGCATGCAGGGCACAATAAAGACACGTACATTTTGATTTTTCTGACATGAAATTCAAAAAAAATAAGAAAAAAACTTGTAAAATTTGAGGGAATTTTGGCCCCCAATTTCTTTGGCCCCAAATCCCCAGACACGGGGAAAAAACCCCTAAATGTGAGTATTTCTAAAAAATTCCATGTTTCCCCATTTCCCCCCCTTTTTCCCCTTTAAAAAATTTGTTTGGGGGGGGGTTCCCCCTGCACCCCCCTTCCCCCCCACCTATTTAAAAAACCCCCCCGGGGTACTTTGTTTGTTTTGTTTTTTTGGGGGCCTTTTGGCCCCCCTCCCCCCCCCCCCCTTCCAACCCCCCCCCCCCTTTCCCCCCCCTTTTCCCCCCCCCACCCCGCCCCAACACCACCCCAAAGGGTTTGGTTGAAGCCCCAAAAACTTGGGGCAGAAAATCCCGTCCGGGGGACCATTTTAAAAATAAAAAAAATTTTAAATTAAAATTTTTTAAAAACTTAAATTTTTCCCTTAAAGGAATTTTAATTTTATTTAAAAAGGTTTTAAAAAATGAAAAAAATTTTTGTTTAAAATTTATTATGTTTTTAAAAATTAAAATATTTCCCCCAATTTTATTACATAAATTTCGGCCCAGGGGAAGGGAAGGGTGTGGGAAACACCAAAAACCCCTTACCAACGGGAACCCCTTTTAAAACCCCCCAACCCGCCCCTTTCCTTTTAAAAAAAAAAAAAAAAATCCTGGGTAGAAATTTTCAAAAGGGGAAGGATGGCCCAACTTTTTATAAAGGGGTTTTTCCTTCTTTGGGAAATTTTGCCAAAAGGTTTTGACCCAAAATGGTTTAAAATGCGGGTTGTGGGAAGACCCCTTCCAGGGGTTTATTACCGTTTTCTTACCTTTTCCCTTTTTCCCCCCCTTTTTTAAAATTCCCCGGGGCCTTTTTAAAATTTTTTTCTTAAAATTTTTTAAAGGGGAATTTTGGGGGTTTGGGGGGTGGTAGGGCTTCCGGGGAAAAAAGGAATTTGGGGCGGGTCAAGGGAATTTTTCTGTTTTTCGTTTTTTTTCTTTATTTTTATTTATTTTTAAAATTTAAATTAATAAAAGAACCTGATATCTTTTTTTTTATTTTTTAGTTTATTTCTATATTTGTTTTTTTATTAGTTGTTTGTTTTTTATTTTTGTATTTTTTTGTTTTTTTATATTTTTTTTGTCCTTTCTATTTTCTTTTCGTCCCTTTTGGATTTTTTATTTTGGGGTTTTTTTTTTGACCACAAACTTTGGGAAAATTGTCTTTTCCCTGTGGGGCTTTTCTGTCTTTTGGAAAAAGTCTGTTTCTGTCTTTTGGCCTGTATTTAAATTCTTCCTTCTTCTTCCCCTTTTTCCCCCCCTCTAAAATCCCAGGGGGTGTGTATTATTTGGGCAATTTTCTGTCTGTAGGCCGGGGTTTTTGTTTTTGGCCTTTCCCCCCGGTTTTTGTGGCCCCTTTGTTTTTTTAAGAAAAATTTCCTGTCTTTTGGAAAGGTTTTTTGGTTGTGGCTTTTGTCTGTCTTTTGGTTGTTTTTGTCTTTTGGCCCCCTGTCTGTTTTTTTTTAAAATTTTGTTTTGCCCCTTTGTGGCCAAGGTGTTTTTTAAGGAAAAATTGGGGGCCCCTTGTCTTTTGGAAATGGGGTTTTTGGAAATTTCCCCCTTTTTCCCCGGGGTTTTATTAGGCCTTTCTCTTAAGGCAAAATCTAAAGGGGGCATTGTCTTAAAAAAGTTTTTTTGTTTTTTTTTTTCCCCCCCCCCGAATGTCTTTTTTTTTTTTTGGGTGTGTATTTTTTCCCCCAATGTTTTTGGGATTTTTTGGAAAGGGTTTTTTGGTTGCTTTTGCCTTTCTTTTTTCCTTTTTTTTTAGGAAAAAGGGTGTTTTTATTGTTGGTTTTTTTTTGGGTCTGTCTTTTCCCTTTTTGGTACCCTTGCCCTTCCCCCTTTAAAAAAAGGGGGTGTTTTTTTTGTAGGGTTTTTTTGTCTGTCTTCTTTTTTTGTCTTGTTTCTTGCCCTTTTCCCCCTTGAAAAAATTGTTTGTCCCCCCTTTGCCCCAAAAAGGGCTGCTGTTTTTTAGTGCCCCGCCCACCCCCCAACCTTTGGGGCCCCTTTTCCCAGTTGGGGTTTTTGGTCTGTCTGTCTGTCTTCTTCTTCTTTCCCCATCTCTTGTTTTCCCTTCGGGTTTTTAAAAAAATTGGGGGGCCCTGTTTTCCCCCTTGCCCGGGGTTTTTTTTTTCTGCCCTCTCTTTTTGTGGTCTCTCTTGTTTTCCCTCTCTCTTAAAATTTTTTATTTCCCCCTTTTTTTTTTTCTCTGTCTCTCTTCTCTTCTGTTTTTCTGTCTGCCCCCTTCTGTCTTTTTCCTTGTCCCCTTTTCCCCCTTTTTTTCTCCGCTCTCTCTCTCTCTCTGTTCCCCTCTGTCTCCCCCTCTCTAAATTGCAAAAAAACCCTTTGGGGTCAGCTTTTCCCCTTTTGGGAAACCTTTGGTTTTTTGGTTGTTTTTGTCTTCTTTGTCTTTTCTTCTTTTCCTCTCCCCTCTCTTTCTTCCCCCTTTCCTTCCCCTTTTTTTTTTCCTTCTCTCTCTCTCTCTTTTCTCTGTGTTTCCCCTCCTGTCTCTCTCCTCCCCCCAATGCACAAAATTTTGGGGGTCACCCTTGCCCTCCTTTGCACCTGGGTTTTTTTGGGTCTTCTTTGTCTTTTCTCTCTCTCTCCTTGTCTCTCTTGTCTCCCCCTCTCTCAATGCACAAAATCTTTGGGGGTAAGGTTTTTTCCCCTTTTGGGCCCCTGGGGTTTTTTTTTTGTCCCGAAAGTTGCCCATTTTGGTGACTTTTTCCATTTTTTTTCTTTTTTTTCCCCTCTTCCTCCTCACTTTTTTTTGTTCAACTTTTTTCTTCTTGGGTTTTACTTGTTTTTTTCTTGTTCTTGTTTTTGTTCTTCTTCTTTAGCCATTTTGTTTAACTTCATGTATTTATTTTCAAAATTTAATTATTGTTTGTGGGTTCTTTCCCACATTAAAAATTTGGGCAAAAGATTAAAAAAATTTTTGGGACAAAAAACTAATTGAGGGTCCCTTGAGGGGAACACAGAAAACCCCCCCCCCCCACCGGGAAAGCTCGTGCACCCACCCTAAAAATAGCTTTCCGTTGTGGGGAAGTGGGGGTAAAAGTATGCCCTTTAGGTTTTGGTTTTTACAGAATAGAGGCGGTGCCTGTAAAATCAAATTTAAACCCTGCCCAAAAAATTTTTTTGGGGTTTTGAGGGGGGCCCCCAAAAAATTTGAAATTTTTATAAAATTTGGGGGGAACAGAATAGAGGCTGTGCCTGTACAATCGGGTTTTTAATTTGCCCAAAGGTTTTTTTTTTTTGGGAAAAGGGAACCAAAAGGGGTTTTGGTTTTGGTTTTTTTTAAAACAGAATGTGGGGCGGGGCCCTTTTAAAATTTCAGAATTAACTCCCCAAACATTGTTTTGATGACCAAAAGGTATGGATGGGTGACCCAAAGGAAAATTCCTAAAAGTTTTTTAAAAGGTTGGGGGTTTGTACCCGAAGGGGGGAAGGGGTTAATTTCCCAAGTATTTTTTGCCCAAAGGTAGGGGATGGTGACAGAATAGAGGCGGGGTGGCTGAAAACAATCAGAATTAACCCCCAAAAGGGTTTTTAAATGACCAGGGGGTATGGGGGGGGACAGAATAGGGGGCTGGGGGCGGGTCCCAAAGGGGGAATTCACTGTTTAAAAAGTTTATTTTTTTTTAAAATTTCTATCAATTTTTTTAAAGTTTAAATTTCGAAAAGCAACTTCGTTGGAAAACACTGAAAAACTGAAACAAATTTTAAAAATTTTTTAAAAAAAAATCCGTTAATGAAAAAAAAGGGAGGGGTTGAATGGGACCCAGCATGTCCATCAACACCTTCAAAAAGAAAGAAAAAAGAGCGGGGCGAAAGAGACATCTAGAAAACTGCCTCAAAACCCAGTAAGGAAGGCTCAATTAATTTCGAGGATCACGAAAAAAACAATTTTCCCGGGAGAAACACTGTTTTTTCTCCACGTAAACCTTTTCACAAAAAACAAAAACCCCAACTTTATAAAAAAATTTACGGGGTTTTTGAAAAATCTTTTCCGAAATTCGCCACCCCCCCTTCTATCCCAAAGAAAATCTAAAAAGAATTATCCCTCTCCCCCCTCCCCCTTCTCCCCCACCCCCTTTTGGGGACAGGTTGGGACTCTAGAGACGTAACTCCCCGCCCTCTGGGACTCCGGGCTTCAAAGTCCAATTTTTATTCCCGAATGAACCTGGCCCCAAAAAATTTTTTCCCTTTTTTTAAAAAATGCCCTTTTTTTAAAAAAAAAAAATATCAAAATGGGTGATTCAAAAGACACAGTTTAAGACTGAAGTCCTTGGTTTTTTTTTGGCCGCGTGGGGTTTGCAGACAGGGATGTGTGGGGAGGTGAAAAACCCGGGGAGGAAAAAGGGTTTAATGAAAAAGATGGCTGGGACAGTCACTGTGATTTACAAACACCTGCAGTGGCCCCCTCCCCCAAACCCCCCGTCAGCTTTTCCCCCCATGGAGCCAACCCCCCCCCTTTTCAAAACCCTAAACCCCCCAACCCCACCCCCCCCCCCCCCCCCCACCCACCCCCCCCACCATGCAGCCCCTTTACCCCCACCCGTCAGCTTTTTCCCCTTTTAAAAAGGATGGGCATCACCTGCAGTGCAACTCTACCCCCAAGGTTTAGCGTGATGACCCTCACCTGCAAATGCAACTCTACCCCCCCAGAGCCCGTGATGACATCACCTTTCAGTTCAGCTCTAAACCCCCACAGCTCTGTGATGACATCACCTGCAGTGGGCCTTTCCCCCGGGTCCTCCCCAAAAGTCAGCTGTGGGGTGACATCACCCGCAGTGCAGTCTAAACCCCACATTCAGCTGTGATGACAACACCTGCATTTCAGCTTCCAAACCCCCCCCGTCAGGGTGTGATGACATCAACCCGCAGTTTCAACTCTACCCCCCAGTCAGCGGGGATGACATCACCGGGAGTGCAGCCCCTACCCCCACAGGGGCCTCAAGGGAGACCGGGCCTGGAAACCCCGGAATTCCCCCACAGGCCTTTTGAAAACCTTTCCAAAACCAACCCCCCCCACGGGAATTCCCCAGGAATCACCCCCCCCGGGCAATGGTGGGGGTTTTATGATTGGGTGGGTGGTTTTGTGGTTTAAAATGGATTTATGAAATGGGTAAAAATTTGAAAGGGAAAGGTTTGGTGGTTTACCTTGTATTGTTTGAATTTTTTGATTGATGGGATTGGTTTGGGGTGAAAAAGAGGGAGGGAGGGGGTGATGATGGGTGAGGATTGATGATGAAAATGAGGATTTATGTGAGGATGTTGGTGAAAAGGGAGGGGGGGGAGGAGGAAAGCTTGCCATCTGCAGACCCGCGATCTCCCCACAGTCGAAAAGGGAACCAGGGGAACGCGGGCAAAACCCCGGTTTACTTTTATGCAATTCTCCTTAAACTGGGGAATCGGGAAAAGTTCGTCAAGGGAAAAAAAGGTGGGAAAAACAGAAAAAAACAAAAAATAAAACAAACAAGCCAATAAAAAAAAAACGAAAAAAAAACAACAACAACGCAACAAAAAACAAAACAACAACAACAAACAACAACAAAACCAAACCCCCAAACAACAAACAACAAACAACAACAACACACACACACAAAACACAACACCCCCACACCCCCCACACACAAAACCCCCACCCCAAAAAACACACCCCCCCACACACACACAAACTCCACTCATGTGTCCCTAAATAAAGTGTTTTTTTAATAATCCCCTGATAAAAAGGGGCCCGGGAAAAAGCTCAGTGGTCAGACAATCGTTTTTTCCCCCCCGCTAAAATCAAGCAGCATCGAGCGGATTAAACCCAAATGGAAAGGGTGACTGTTCGCCCCACCTTTGGGTTCAGTACAAATCCCCCGGGTTTACCCAACTGAAAAAAGGGGGCCTGCTCTCTTTAAAATCAGGGGAAAGGGAAAAGCGCCAGGGAGAGGGATGGGGGGGGCCGCCCTCAATATGCTGGCCCCTGGAAAAAAGCTGGGGGTGTCTGACACCTCGTCCCCCACAACACATAGGTTATTGGGAAAAAACCTTTTCCTTTTACCTTTAAAAAAACAGAGAAAGGAAGGGGGAAAAACTAGCGCCCGGTCAAAAACCCGGCCTTTCACCGGGAAAAGATCACCCGACTGACAGGCAAGGGCCCCCTTCCCCAATTCTGAACAGTTTTGACAAAAACCCCCTTCTGAACAGACAGGGCCCCTTTTCCCAAAGTTTGACAGGAATAACCCCCTTCCCCCCTTTGACAGGACAGACCCTTTCCCCTTCCCCGGAAACCCCCGGGGCAAAAAAACAAACCCCTTCTGGAAAAGACAGACATCCCTTTGACAAAAACAGAAAACCCCCTTTTGACAGAAAACCCCCGACAGGGGCCCCTATTCCCCCGGGAACCCCCGAAAGGGAAAATCCCATTCTGACAGACAGAAAATTCCATTCTGACCCGACAGACATTCCTTTCTGACAGACAGACCTTCCATTTGACAGACAGACATTTCCCTTTTTGACCGACAGACATTCCATTCTGACAGAAAGAACCCCTTTTGACAGACAGGGCATTCCATTCTGAAAAGACAAAGGGCGCTTATTCTGGGAAAGGCAGACGTTTCCCCTTTTGACGACAAAACCCGCCTAGTCAGCCCTGCAGTAGTGCTGCTACAGCCGAACAGGGGAAAAGTGACCCCTCTGTGCCTGTTTTGGGGCCCCCGTGCACCCCCTCTCTGAGGAGGGAAAAAAAAGGTCAAGAGGTGGGGAAAGGGCAAAGGCAAACTCCCCTTGATTCCTTTTTTCCCGAAGAGCTGTGATCTTTTGGCGGAATGACGTTTTTTTTGCATTTTTTTTATTTTTTTTTATGGGGGGCAGTTTGACAGCCTGCAAAGGGCACGTGACACTAATGGGCACGGGTTTTGTGAAAGGGGGGAAAATGGGGGGAAATAGTAGTTTTTAGTTTGTAGTAGTTTTAGGAGTAGTAGTAGGAGTAGTAAGGGAGTAAAAAGGGAGTAGTTAAATAGTAAATTTTAGTTGTTTGCAGTTTTAAATAGAAGTAGTTAAATAAATAGAGAGCAGCAGCAGGGAGCAACAGCAACAGCAGCGCAAAAAAGTGTAGTATTAGTAGTAAAAAATAAATTGTAGTTTTGAGTAGTAGTAGGGGCAAAGGGGGCGAGCAGCAGCAGAGAGTATAGTTGTAGTAGTAGAAATAGTAGGGAGAATTAGTAGTAGTAGTAGTTTAGTAGTTTGTAGAAACAGCTCAGCAGCAGCAGCAGCACAGCAGTGGTTTTTTAGTATTTGTAGTTAAATAGTAAATAGTAGTAGTAGTAAATAAAAAGTATTAGTAGTTTGGGGGTTTTTTAGTAGGCGGCAGGACAGCAGCAGCACCAAAAAAGAGTGTAGTTAGTAGTTTGTAGTAGTAGTAGTAGTAGTAGTAGTGTTAGTAGTTAAATATGTATAGGTATAAAAACCCCGCAGCAAACAGCAGCGGGTAAAAAGGGAATTTGTAAGGGAAAATAGTAATAGGTTAAACAGCCAGGGGCCCGCGGAAAAAGTAAAAAGTAGTAATAGCAGCAAACTCAGCAGGGAGCAGCAGAGATTGCACAGGGACAGTTTGTAGCAGGCCGAAATAAAAAAACAGCTCAACGATGGCCCCAGCAGCAGGCAGCAGCATTTTAGCAGTAGTTTAAAAAGGAGGGGGAGGAGGAGCACAGCCCGCCTTAACCCCAGGGGGAGCAAATATCAACGTTATTTAATCAAAAACAGCGGGGTTTTTTGCAAACAAAAATTAATTTTTTCCCCCCTTGCAGCAGCAAAAAAAGGCATCAAAAACAGCAGAAACATCAAAGCAGCAACACAGCCGGGAGAAACATAAAACAGCACAGCAGCAGAAACATCAAAGGCAGGCCAGAAAAAAATCAAAGCAGCAGGCAGCAGCAGCATGGCGGGAAAAATCTCACCCAAAACCAAAAAAGGGGTAATTGATTGCAGAGGGTTTCCGCAAGGTTTACTTCAATCACCGGAATCGATGGTCCACCTTTTTGTGTGTGTGTGTGTGTGTTTGTGTGTGTGTGTGTGTGTTTTGTGTGTGTTGTGTTTTTTTGTGTGTGTGTGGGGTGTGTGTGTGTGGTTTTTGTTTTGGGATCCCCCCTCCCCGTCACCCAGCCTCTATCTAAAAAGGAAAAAGGGCCCGGGGCCGTCCCCGGGAAGGTTTTAAAAAAAGTGGGTTTTTATTTTTTTTTTTTTAAAAATTTGGGTTTTTAAAGATGTTTGGTTTTTATTTTTTTTTATAGTGGTTTTAAAAGATGCTTTTTTTTTTTTTAAAATTTCCTTTTTTCAGATGTTTGTTTATTGACAGTGACAGAAAGATTTCATGAAGCCCTGTCGTCCTTGAGGGGTTTTTGGGCCCACCCTGTTTATGATAATGTGTTATGAATGGTGAGGGTGATGATTGATGGTGTATTGAAGTGAAGATAGATTGGGAGATGATTTTAGGGAAAAGATGATGATTATGATATGGGTGATGATGATGAGATATGATTGATGTTTACTGGTGAAAAGATGATAAAGGATGTGGTTTATGGTTAGGGGTGAAAGAGGGATGAATGGGTTTTGGGGGTGGTGGGTTTAAGGGTGATGATGATGAGTGGGATAAGGGAAAAAGGGGGGGGGAGGATGATTATAGGGGGATTGGTGGTGATGAATGATGGGTGAGAGGAGGGGGAGGGGAGGATGGTTTAAAAGGTGGTGGGGTGATGGGTTGGGTGGGGGCCAAAAGGGTTTTTTTGTTATTTAAAAAAAAATTTTTTTTCCTACCCCCCCTTATGTCCAAAAAAGGGGATTTTTTTTTTGGGTGAAAAATCGGGGGCCTTGGGGTTTTTTTCCCCCGGATAAAAAGGGGCGTCGGGCCCCAAAAAAAAGGTTTTGGGGCCCCCTCTCATTTAAATTTTTTTTTTTTTCCAAAAAGGGGTTTGGGGGGTCCCCAAAACAGGTTTTGGAAAGGAAGGGGAGGAAAAAGAAGGGGAAGTGAGGGGGAGAGAGAAGGTAGGAGAGAAAAAAGAGGGAAGAAGGGGAAGTGAAAGAGAAAAAGAAAGGGGGGAGATAGTGAAGAGGGGCAAAGACAAAAGGGCAGAATACAGGGCCGGAAGACAGATAAAAAACAAAAACGGAGAAGCGGGGGGAAAGGGGGGAGTGAAGGGGGGGGGAAATGAGGGGAGTGGGTGGTGTGGTTTTTGGGGGGTTTTGTGTGTGTGGTGTGTGTTTTTGTGTGTGTGTTTTGTGTTGGGGGTGGTGTGGGTTGGTCTGTTAACCCCCCACGTTTTTGGTTTCCAAAAGTTTTATTGTTTTTTTTTTTAGGGTCAAGTTTTCCTTTTAATAAAAAAAAAAAAAATCCAATTTGGGGATGTTTAAAAAAAAAAAAAAGAAGTTAATGGAAAAAAAAGCACAAAACGGGGGGGCTTTCAAAATTCCCACTAAACCCCTC